>JALPQI010013297.1:0-35624 GCA_025490895.1 Thaumatotibia leucotreta | reverse complement strand
GATACCCAAACCAACAATAATTTGTTGTATCTCGTCATATTCGGCGTTTGTGCAGTCGGTAAATAAAGTATCGTTAAGGATTGGATATGCGTATGTTATCTTATTCCAATAAACTTTTAATTCTGCTCGTTTCTGAGCCATTTCAATAATAACTTCTATTATTCTTATTTACTCTCACAAAAAGTTAATAACCAAACCAAGCGGTTTACTGTAAACGTCCAGCCTCCAGCGCTCTAATAATGTCACTGTCAGATGTCAGAATTGACAGTACGGTCGGTACATACATTCGAATACTACAGTATCAGTATGTATTATTTTATTATATTATAAGCACCACCCTGGCCACGACATTGGTCTAAGGCGACCAGCGAATCAAGACCGCTAAAGAAGCATGCCACGAGAATTCGCTGTGGTCTAAATCGCGCGCGACCGGCTGCGGCGGCGGCGAGCGGCGCGGCAGACAGCGAGATTAAACGCACTTGCGGTTTGAGCCATGCCACGATTGCCACGAGTCAGAGAGCGAGCGGCGCGAACGGTCTTAACTGCGGCACGTATCGGGCGGATTTTTAAAGAACAAAATATTTTGTTTTATTCGTTCCGCGATGTTATACCGTAAAGTTAGAATCCGCGTTCAATGTGATGGACACAATGAGGGTTTTCGATAATTTTTCTACCACCAGGGCGGCGCTTCGTACGCACCTGGCACAGTGTGGAATTTTTCCTCAATTTTGCGAAAGTGTGATTAATTGTTTAATTTATCTGCCATGTCAAATAACAGCGAACATTGAAACTCCCGTAGGTCTATGTATCATAGTTTTGGATAATTTCAAAAAAGAAATAAACATCCATAGAAGTCCATAGAAACCTGAAAAGTGAATTTACTCATATTTAATGCCTATTTTTTAAAATCATTTTTACGTGTTTATATTAAGGTAATTTTAATACACCGATATCATTTATCAAACATTAAAATTGATGACTCTAGAGGACGGTGTCGCAAATTTTCTTACAATTAAAAAACATTTTTTTCCTCGATAATCCCTCGACGGTCGCATTTTATTTTAAAACTAACGAATACTACATAAAATGCTCTACTCGTGAAAAAAAAAGCAAATGCAAATATTGCAGGACTAGCGAGATATGAATTTTTAAATAATTCAGTCAGGGTTGTCACTTTTCAAGTGTACAAGATTACATGTTTGGTGAGTTTCTTGGCTAACTCCCCCCCCCCCTGCAGTCTCATTCAACTAAATTTTAAGAATTCTTTTAATTTCGCGAAATTCCGTCATGAATGTCAATTACAATATGTACCTATTAAACGTGAGTGTAATGTGATTCCTAGTAGGTACTATATGTGCTACTTGAAGGACAGGTAGAAAATAACTTGTAATACGTTAAAAATCTTAAGGTTTATTTATTAACTATTCGTCGGTCCAGGGATTATCCTGGTTAGTTACAATCGCCACAACAGGTCATACTTTTACCAGCATGCATGTAGCGGGCGAAACTTCTTCGACATCATCTTCATCTTGCCACTCGGCGTCATCGTTTTCCCGGATCACGCAAAGGACCTCCTTTTGGGATCTAGGATTCGTGTTGGTCGAACTACTTCTACCCCTAGAGCCTCTTGTTCACGGCTCTGTGCAATTGCACTTTTTTTTTGCGCAGAAATACATGCCACAGTCCGCGCACAGTCTCCCAGTACTGGCCTTTGGTCCTTGGGGCTTGGACAATACATGTCAAATGGCAGGTTTCTGAAGCCCTTAAGAGTCGGTGTAATACCAAGTGACTGGCGGAGCAGAAATAGAGCATAGCTCTTACCATCATGCTCTGCAGGCTTTCGATAGTTTTTCATCCCACTCAATATTTTTTCTTAGTTTGTTCATCGTCGAAAACTACACGTGAAGTCTCCTTGTAAACCTATCGTGATCTTTCGTGATTTTTTCTTGGACCCCCTCCTCCCCTATAGGACCTCGCGTGAGAAGCACAAGCCCTTATTTATTTTATTAATATTTGAAATACTGTAGGCTATTTGAAGGGTCCACGGAAAAAACATGTCCAGTGCTTAAAAAACCAGGGCAAATTCACACCTTATTCTATCAAATGTAAGGTGGTTTTTCCTTCTGTAATTTTAATTCACTAGACACGTTCTTTCCGGGGACCCTTCATTTATTTATTCTCTGGTAGCTATGAAGATGAGTCCGCTTATTGGTCGTTGGTCATAGGCATAGTACTTAGGTACCATTTAATTAGACTTTCCTGTTTCAGTCATAATAAGTGTTTGGCCATTCGGTTGCGTCTATCGCGATGCACATGAGTTGAGATGCAATAGTTAAGTTTTACGTTGTTTTAAGTTGTTAGACCAAATTCGGGCACCACTAATGACGGAAATACTGCTCAGACAGCATTTTCAGAAAAAAAATCGTAAGATTTATGCCGGAATACTCAGGTATAGAGCCGTGGCTTGTCGACGATTTTCACACCATTTTAGTAGCAGCTATGTTGCTAACGCTTTCCGTGTATTTTGTACATCTGTGGCTGAAAACGGTGTAATGGCATATGACTGGTATATTTTATGTGAGTCACAATGCACAAAATTGTAATGCACGGTTGGAAACTCATTGAGATGAATCCTTTGCCAGTAGCAATGCTGTCCGACCAAGCCGGCGAATCCCGTACTAAATGTTGGCAGTATGCTCGTGAGCACCACTCTCGAAAGGTAGACAGGAAGACTACAATTTTCGTCTTTTTCGGCGTGCTCTCGATTCTTCGGATTTGTCTCTCAAAGACCGACGTTATAAACAAAAACTACTACTTTACCGGATAAAGTTGTGACAGTTTTAAAGCCTTCTGAACGACATGCTTCAGTAATACCCGAAATTAATGAAGACGAGAACTTGGCTTGGCTCTCGCAGTTGATGAACGTCTTTATTATGAAGAAAATAGACATAAAAATCCTTGGGCGAGCGAAGCGTCTCCGTTTCAGCTTTACCAAAAATGCTTTTAACGGTAGCGGACTTTTCTGGAGGTTTGATAAATATTCTTAATACAATAAATATTGTTTTCAGCTTTTTGAGTTTTCGCAAAAAATAGTTAGTAAAAAGGACGTAAGCGACTGAGCGATAAGACAGATTTAGCTTGCGTCCACTTATTGGAACAGACTAGCAACTACTACACTAAGCCATGGCCCGACATAATAATAGCCAGTTTCCAGATTGTGACAACCCTATTAACATAGAAATGAGCCAAAACCATAGAAACGCTATAAGTCCTAGGTCCGACATGATAAAATTGTGAAAATTTGGTACATAATAGGTACACTACTCATACGTTTTTTAGATCTAAAATAAAATGCGACCGTCAATAAATCATTAAAAAAATTGATTTTATAAAAAAAAGCAAAAAGACGTAATATCATCAAAATGATCAATTATGCAGTCCTGTATTTTTTTTATTTGGTTCAATATCGTTCCTTCAAAACACAGAAAAAATATTAGCGCATTAATTTTGCATTTAGAGGAAATAAAAATACAAACATGTTTTGATGACGTCATAAATGTAATCTTAAACATTTTTTTTCTCAGAAACTAAATACGACAGACGACTGGGAGTTTTTGTATTGGTTTTCTTATAAAATGTTGCAATCGCTAAAGCCAAGAAAATGTGGTGAACAAAACTGAAGAAATATTTCACACTGTGCCTGGTCTCGACAGCTGTCAGATTCATACTATTCATAGGCATCTGGGCCTAAAATATTGAAATTCTATTTTATTTGGAAGAGAATTGATTTTGTAATGGATTACGACTAATACATGGTCGTCGAACTGAAGATTGAACTCTAAAACAGGCGCTCAAAGTCACTGGTATTAAAAATAATTACTATAACTTTGTTAGTTTCATGAGAATTGACTTGGAACTATTTTATTTATTTATTTTAGGTAACAATATGCCTAAAGTAATGGTTTTCAGAATAAATAAACCTAATAAATATGTTGAAAATTAAATGCGCGTATTTATTTTGACAGTTCGTTAAAGGGTCGGCTCAGTGCTGCCATCTCACCTCCCCATAGCGGCAGAAAAAGTATCAAAAACCCTCATTGTGACTATAAAACGAGACCCAGCCCTCAGTGTTTTGAGATCAGAAATGATAAGTTTGTCTCAAATGTTTATAACTTAAAAAACAAATTAGGGTCTTAAATTTGTTGATATTATTGGATTTATTTCAGCATGCATTTACTCTGTGCAAGCTAATTCTATTGTTATTTTTAAGTAGATCTTAGGAATGTATGGCAATATCAGGATCAGCATCGGGATCATTCTACATAAGAGATTAATGAAATAAATATTGTTTTTTGTTAATAATTTTTTAATCCTTATTATAAATTGCAATATGGCTTCATTCGCAATATCACTTCCGGCAGGTTTTTCCACAGTAACTTACACAATTAAACGTTAAATGGCTTTGACTATAACTAACAAATCATAATCAAAGCTTTCTTACAATATAAAATTAAACTTATTATGCTAAATTAGTGGATTGGTTCAGGCTGTTGTGTTATTAGGAGACCAAATCTCTTCTTGATTATGATCCTCTGCCTTGAATACTTGTCTTCTGGAGAAAATCGAGCTAAAAAAAAAGATAATATTAATAATTTTATTATTAGTGTACAGTCAAAAGGTGTGTATGTATTTAAATGTTGGAGTACATGTCATCTAAACAAAAGAAGCGAGTTAAAAAACTAATCATTTATAAGAGGGTGTTTTATCAAAGGTTTTTAAAAAGTCAAGCCTCCTGTGATGGTCATCCTTGAACCATGATTCAATTTCAATAACTTTAAATAAATCATTCCAATTCCTAGAACAAAGTTGATCGACCCTTACCAAAAGCATACAATCATCCCCTTCAACATTTAAATCCCTTACCTGGGTGAGCCGATAGCGTTGGTTTTCCACTGGGATCGAGTGTCTGTAAATATAATCATTTCGTAAAATAAAAGTCACAATAAATTACATTATAACGAGAAGCACGCGTAGTAAACCAAAATTAAGGTTATGTTGTTAAATGTAGAAAATATCACTTACAGCCAGGGTATATTGTCTCTCCCCTTTTTCGTTCAAGAAATAACGAAGATACATTTTGTTGTGGGAATGGGTTTTGAGTTAAAATTTAGTAATTACTTATTTCGCACTTCACGCGGTCTGGATTTGAGTTGCGTTGCTTGACAATCTTGACATTGACTTGACAAGACAATAATAACAAGAGAGCATGGATGGAAGACACATTAGGCTGACTACACATAATCAAACGGAATCTGAATTCCGTGAAAAATTTCGATTCATCATTTTTTCAGTGAACGCTGGCAGATAGAAATCTTTTTCGTAGTTGGCAGTAGGCAAGATAATTAAAGGTAAGTTATAGCAATACCTCTATCAAGAGGCACCGGAAATAACGGAATTTATGTATTTATCAGTACAAATAATTTGTAGAGAGGTATGCCTTTATTCTAAATTCTAACAGATGAATGAAGAATAGATGAAACATAAGATGTGAATAATGTAAAATGACTGAAATCGTATCGTGTCCTATACCGTGTGCATTGTGAATATTCTATAGTTTTATATATAGAAAGAAGAAAAAGAGGGATGGATATACTTTTTTTAGTTTCTAATAACTATTTTGCCATAAGATATTACTCTGCATCAAATCTGCATTAATATATTCGTTAGTCTCTGAATTCCGGGGCTAGGAATTCAGATTGTAATTCCGACAGTGTTTCATCAGCCTAAGGAAAACAAAAAAAAAACTAAGCTACGTTCCCAAACAAGTTCATAAAGTACCACTACCAGCCAGTTTCAGCCCTTAGTGTGTTTCATTTACATTTCTAACAATATTTACCATTTTTTATGATAAAAGAGTCCTTGTGTTTTTCTTACACTGTTATTCCAAAATAGAAAAATGTGGTCATATGTAAACAATAACTTTACTTGTTTTCTAACATACCCATTATTACTTGCTGCTGTGCTGTCAATTTGACACTGACAGTAGTTTTCCTTATACTAAACAACCGACGCTGTTTGGCCTGTTTGCGTAGTGCACTTTGTTTTCGTCCTGTGCTGTTTTTTATGAAGCGTATTTGTTATTGTGTACGAAACCAGATCAGAACTATGGCTAATATTCCTCCAAGGAAAATTTCGCCTTCCAGTAAACCTTCTAAACAGGATGCTTCACCGTTGCAAATACTTCTACAGATGGGTTTCCCAAGACACCGGGCGTAAGTTTGTCAAGTTGTAAGTGATCGTAATTGTTGTTGTAAGTCATTGAGGTTTATTGTTGGTTGTAGATTGAAGGCTTTGGCTGCTACGGGGAACCGGAGCGTACAGCTGGCATCGGATTGGTTGCTGACACACGTGAACGATGGGTATATTGACGCTGACGAGCCGCGGGAGTATATCCTGTACGCAAGCCCGACAGGCGCGCTCCTCTCGCAGCTGCACGACTTCTGGGCCAAGTCCAAGAAGTTAGGGGGTTGGAATGGAGCACATAATTTCCCGCCTCATATTACTCTTGTCTCATTTTTTAAGGTAAGTAAACTTATAAATAATGTCTACCTTGAAATACTCTTGTCTAATTAAATTTTTTTCTTATATGAGTATAGAAGGTTTTTTTCTGGATTACAAACTATACTTTTTTGTATGTTGCTTATGATCATATAATTCATACAATGGCAAAAGGATGAATATCTAGATTCTAACAAGGCCTCAAATTCTGCAGGCCCCTGATGAGACCTCCCTGCAACTAGCTAAAGCAGTGAAAAATGTCATAGAAACAGTAGGGGATCCCCCTGCCTGTCCTCTGAAGCTGGATCCCTACATCTCGCAGAACTTCATGGGTCTCTTTGTGTCTGAAGAACATGCAGAATACTTAAAGAAAATAGCAGTCCAATATGTTAAGCAAGTTTCAACATTGTGTAAGTTTTTTACATTTTCCCAGTATTACAATTAGTATATTCATTGCTGGTTTAGATCTCTATAGCAGTGGTTGGCAAATAAAACATATCTGATAATCATAGCAATACTTTGCTCTCTTACTAATGACAAAAAAATATTTACTTAGACCAGGATATTAACTGTACCAGATTCAGATAATAAAAAAAGGAATTCATCCAGGTGTTGGGAAGTAGATAACATTGTGTTTCCTTAGTATGGTATAATAATATAATTTATTAGTACTAAATTCACATGGTTACTCAGTATACTTGTTCTAAGCTCAGTTGTTTGTTAGTATTATATTAGTAAGTGCATAAATACATGAAAAATAATTCTCTCATAAATATGTTACAACATGCATATACACCCATAAATATGTGCTTGACTTTTATCAGTTAATTGAGAACAAAAGCTAAATATAAATTGATTGGAAATAAATAAATTAAAGATTAATAGTTGCTTAAGAAATTTCACCAAAGCTTAGTAAGAGACAAAGTCAAAGTCAAAAGTCAATTAATGAAACTTCTTTCTCCTACAAATGTGAATCTGGTTTTATATTTGTACCTTCACTACATTTGTTTATATTATACTAAAATACTAAACACTGGTTGTTTTTACACAGTGGGTGTATCCATGGATACATATGAACATTTGGATGCATTGGGGACATGTTTCCCATGGTGCACAATGCCCCAAGAAAAGCCAATTAAATGTAAGAGTAGTCCTGTACTATAGACTGCTTATATTTATTATTTATTTAATATTATTCTTTTATTTATCAGTAAACTAGAGAGGTGTTAGAAGAGCCTGCATGTTGTAAAGGTAAATAATACAGCTATATCCTTATTTGCAATTGCTTAGTTTAACTTTTATTTTAAACTAAATCGGGACTTTTAGTATGCCTCATTAAGCACTGAGCAGTTCACCATATGATCAACAACTTGTGTTTCAATATCAAAGTTACAACTTCACTGGAGATTTTCAGAGAGTTACATGCAAAAGTTTAAATACAAACACTTGCATTTATTATTTTTAAGACCTTTAGTCACACTGCATTTTACTTTTCATAGTAGACAGACCTATAGCCGATAGTCCCAATTTAATTTAAAATATGCAGTTACATTTTAGAGTAAATCATGTTAGCCAAATCAGCCATGCCCTAAAATATTTT
Organism: Thaumatotibia leucotreta; assembly: GCA_025490895.1. NCBI lineage: Eukaryota > Metazoa > Arthropoda > Insecta > Lepidoptera > Tortricidae > Thaumatotibia > Thaumatotibia leucotreta. The sequence goes on along the minus strand of JALPQI010013297.1, from coordinate 27,466 downwards.
GGATTTGGTATAAAACATGAATTAAAACAGTTTTCAACCTGTATGGTATTGATTACTCACACTATTATCTTAATCAATCATAGATTTAAGTATTGAAAAGTTCCATTGCCTCATGGTAAAATACTTCTTATATCATTGTAACAAAGCTAACTATTCAGCCTTTAGCAACCATATAGTATTCATAGTTCAGTGCATGCTCGTCAGTCAACAAATGCTTGTTTATTTTTTTATTATAATTTTGTCTGTTATTTTTGTATTTTTTTGCAATATTATTAGAGTTGTTTAGACACTTGTTATCAAACTTCATTAGGTAATGTGTTTGTACTTATAGAAAAATATTTAAGGTGTACTGTATCTGGTTCTATCCTGGTACTACTCATGAGCCGTGTACACACTGTGGTTGAGAAAATTTGCCGCAAGAGGCAGCTTGGTCAGTGTGGACATACAGTCGCCATCACTCCATCAGATATATCGGAGCTGCCATGGCGCTCAAAATATCTGAACGTGGACTGTAACGCCATGGTAATGTAGGCGTGCTCAGATATTTCTGAGAACCGTGGCCGCTCCGATATATCTGATGGCGACTGTACCTCATACGAGGCATCCGTCTGCTCTAAAAGTGTATCGACTTCGTGCGGCAAATCATCGAACATTGGCCCGCACGGCGGCCGCGCAATATGATTACTGCGCTGTGCGCGGCAACTTGAACTTCTCAAACATCGGCCGCTCAAAATCGATGCACAGCTTCGAGCCTGTTTCACCGTGCCTGAATAGAATATAGATATTTTCTGTTCTATGCATGGGCAAAAGGATAGTGATCATTTTGTCGTATGGGTATTTGTCGTATTTATGCCGTGCGATGATTTAGTAGTACATTGATTTATGCAGTAAGAATACATTTGTCACCACCCCAACTCTTCCCGTGGGCGACGTAAGAGTCGGCTATGGGATTGCAGTGTCACTGACCATTTATTTATCGAAGATTGATGATGGGCAGCAGCATCATGAATCATAGTGGACACACTACTGCGATCGCCAACCCGCTTGCCCAGCGTAGCGATTATGGGCATTTACCTCCTAACTCCTAACGCATAACGCTAAGCATAGGCCGAATATAGCCCGATGATGACATGACATGATATATTATCCAGTGTCACAATCACTCAATCAATTAAACAATGACAGGTATCACGCTCGCGAGATTATTTACGTTACTCTTTTATTGCGGGTGTAGGACATTTTTCTTAACCAAATCGCTTCACTAGCCGTGAACCTGGAGGCCCACGTGAAATCGCTGCACATCACGCTCGCGTACCACTTCGAGGTGTCGGCGTTCGACGGGCTGAAGGCGCTGGTGGATGAGCTGCAGCCTTTGGAGACATCTAGCTGGGAGCTCCGGCTTTACTCTAGAGATCCGAAGTTTGCTAATCACCAGGTTAGTGCTAATGTTGAATGAGAAAATTGTTTATTTAAATTGTTGCCCCGCTATTCATAAACGTCTCCTAAATTAGCAAACCGGAAAGTAGTGTATGTCCCGTTCGGTCTCATCAGGCGCGGATCCAGGAATTCGTTAAGGGGGGGGGGGCATGATAGTATTTTAGTACCTAGGCATACCTAAGTCCAGTGTCATTGGGCAAGTGCCCCCATTGCCCCCAGCCCCCTGAATCGGCTCCTGAAAGGGAGAAATACTTATCAGTTTGCTGAATTAGGTTAGGTAAGGTTAAGGGTGCGGCTCCACTGACGCAGAGCGGAGCTGTGCAAAATTGACCAATTATATTCTTCAAATTTGAATTCGAAATACTGTGATGCGGTCTCATTGGCCGAGCTCCCACCGCTCCGCGTCAGTGGAGCCGCACCCTAAGGGGATTACCCTTTTAATTGTTTGTTTGATAGAAAAATAGTTGACAGTGACTTCAAACCTCATCGACGCTTAGGCTTATTTTTTGTTTCAATAGTCTGTGTCTAATTCCAAAGCTAGAAGGATAGTTGTTGTAACTCTAAAAAGTTATTTCTAAGTTTAAATTTTGGAACTAAATTAAAACTTAACTAAAAATTCGGCAATTCATTCATATGACATATGCCGGACTATTAAAAAGTGGAATTCTGTATAGTTCGGGAAATATTATTTGACCGATTCTTATCTCACTTACGACCTTTTGTTATGTGTCATTAACAATAGAAAAGTGCTCGACTGCTGATTGTCTAGTAAATGTTAACGCAAAACAAAAGGTCGTAAGTAAGATAACAGTCGGTCAAATTATATTTCTCGAACTATACTGGCACACGTGTTTCCTCATACGTATAAATAAGGACCCTTTAAAGCTGAAGACACATTTATCAGCATGCGTACGAATTTTGTCTAACGAAATTGTCCGTTTTGTATGAAACGTGTAAGCATGCGTTGCGTACGCGTGCGGAAAGCTGGACGCGGTCTCAAACTAAACTGACATTTTCTATAGACAAAATGAGTACGCATGCTGATTAATGTGTCTTCACCCTAAACAAAGCGTGAATAAGCATCTAGCGGGTCAGCAAGGCGGTGGCAACTGACAGGTTACTTGCCGTTCGTTGCTGTCGCGATTTGGGCTCCACTTTTCACTTACGATCAGGTGGAGTGGAGCTTCTTTGTTGTGCCAATATAAAATAAATACCTAACTAACTAATTAGTTTCGTTTAATAGGTACACAAAGTGACGCAGGGCTACTCGCCGCTCGCGAGCGACGAGTTGGAGCTGGTGCTAGGAGACTACATCTACGTCGAGGAGAAGGCCTTCGACAGCTCGCCCGACGGCTGGGTGCCGGGCACTTCGTGGCTGACGGGTACGTTATGTATGGACTACCTGTTCATCAATCCAGCGTCGATCGAACCTGCATGAAAAGTGATGAAATTCCCCATTTGTGAGTACTAGTACGACTAGGTTATCAAAACGGCGCCGATTAGTGGTATAAATACAAACAGCAACACACTGAACTGTACATCTGTGGTCTTTATTACAAAAGGCATAAGGTTTACCAATGTATAGCTAACAGTGTGGTAGGTGTTACTTTCAACATTTTCATACAATGCAAAACTTCGCAAAAATTAGCATCATGGTCAATAAAAACAAATTTCAATTTGAATATTCATTCACTGACGTATTCGTAAATGCACTTTATTTTTTCCCTGAAAAATAGCAAGTATTCATGAAATGGCAACATCGCCGCGCTACCAACGTCACTCACACACCCGCAGTTCACTTCACAGACAAGTAGGCAGCACTATTTATAACTATCTTCTGATCGTGACGTCACTATGGCTAAATTCATGAATTGCCTACGGTTACTGGCAGTGAAGGAAGGTTAGTATTATATTTACTGTAATTATTTTTAAAACGTATTTTAGATACGCTTCTCGCGTTCTGTGCGTGGTTTTGTACTTTGACCCTGTTTACCTTCGTTGTTATCTCTGCGGTTTATAATTAGTGTTTTCTCATATCAATAAGTTACGTCACAACATATGATCTTATCCACATTCGTGTAAACATTTGGATATCTTCCAAACAAACTTGTATTCGCCGGCCGGTGTAGCGCAAAATAGAATCCGTTGCCTATGGTTACCGACGTCGTTAGATTTTGTTTCTTATGTTTGTAGATTTAAAGTTGATATTTGTGTAAAGCGGTGATGTTATCATTTATATTCGCGAAGATAAGATAGTTTGTATAAGTGTTTTTATTATTACTATGATTTTCAGATTATTGATTTATTTCCGGCGTATAAATGGCAATGCCCGAGTTCAGTGTACAAAGCTTCGATAACAAGTGCAAACATTTCATTGTTACTGTTCTGATAGTAGAAGCGAATAATCTTATAACAATGCACAAGGTTCAGGTTCTAATCTAGATCTAATAACAAATCAAACAAACCTATAGATTCTATGTTATAAAATCGCGTTTTCCTTGTTTGTACTAATAAAGAAAACACGACAAGATTTATTTGGTTTTCATAACGTCACTATCGTCATTACGCCTCACGAAGTTTGAAGAATTCGCGAATTTCTTTATCTACCTGCTACATAGTATAGTTTACAATCATAAAAGGACCTATAATACATAAACGCACCTATAAGATATTTAGAATTTTGAATAAAAAAAATGGTCATGCGTTCGCGGGCATATTTAGTGGATTATTCTGATTAGGAAAATGTATCAAACTATTTTTCTTGCAATAAAGTACCCTTCAATACAATACATCACCGTTAGTCACTTCTATTTTAGTTGCAATCTATAGACAGACTCTATAATATGAATGACAAGTGATAACCTTGTATTATTGTTGAAGTACATTTCTAATCCTGGGGCGTAATTGTATGCAGACTATATTCCCGTCGATTTATATGGCATGTCGTCGCAAGGTTTGTACGTGGATGGTCTACGGGTTATCGTGACCATCAAAGTGTTAGAATTTAAGATCAGAATCGTGAAATGATCTTTTGTGCAAACAATTGCACATTATACAGTCTGTTGTCATAATGCGGGCTTTTATTAAAACGGGCTAATAATATGTATTACTAATCCATTTTCAAGAATACAAATATTTTAACTAACTGTAGGTACAATTAATATTATTTAAGGGTGTAAATGTAACTGTACTGCTTAGTTGTGAAACGCTGTGAATTTCTGTGACTTTACTTGTAAGAGATAATTAACGATTGATTGTAAATTGCTTCTCACTAAATTAGAGAATAAAAATGTGTTTTTAATTAAATAACGCTGAGATAAGTTCTCATATCAGAATTTAGTTAGAACTCTGAATTTCGTTGCTCTGTTTCAATTAAAGCCTGCAAGAATGGTATCACACTGTATAACAAAACTTATAAAATGTATCTTTTTTTCTATTAAAATATACTATTTTGGCATAATAGATATGATCTGTTAGGGAATCTCGAAAATAGCTCGTAACTATTTTGATTCCATTTCCTTTCGAAAGATCCTTCCAAACGAAAGGGGATTCAAGGGTTCTTAGTCTTATTTCTAGGAAAATGTCTGTTTTTGAGATAGCGAGTACCTATAGCTCAGTCACCCAGTATCTATTATCTTATTTCATCTGATACAGTTGTTGGAGGTTGACTATCGTCAATTCGTCATACTTGTTTGACACGGTATTCAACGTCTTGAATAAAAACAATGGATGATTAATTAGTATTACGTTTATAATCAATGGATTTTAACCTTTTGATAAGACGTATATATAGCTGTACCTAAATCATGCAAATAAAACGTCTATCATGATTAGAACTGTTTAATTTTCTGACTCATTATTCAGAGAACATATTATACATAACGCTTAATTAGGTCAGTAGGCTTAGCACAAGATTGTGCGACAGTATGTCGCTACGAGATAGACTATCCGTCCCTCTTTTATTAACATTCTGATTAACCCCCTTAAGCTGCTGAGTATTCTTTGTCCCTTTTCATCTTACAAACATATCGCCGGCTTACAAGTAGAACCAACTATTTTGGTAAAACATCTTTTAGCAAATAGTTTTCTATGCCATTGGGCGATTGTGCACCACAATGAATTTTACTGTCCGGCAGACCGAGTTTTCATGGTCCGATATGGCATGAAAAAAACGCATGATTGGCTTGTGCACTTGTCCGTCTTTTTACTCGGAGGTGCGGCATAGTAGCATGAAAAAAACGGATGATTGGCTTGTAAAATCGGACTATCGGGGACGGTAAAAGTCAGTGCAATTCCGGACGCAGTGCACAAGCATTAACACGTTTTTCATAGCTGTCATCTCGGATCGGAATAATACTGTCCGGAATGGGGAAAAGTAAAATGTCGGACGGTAAAATTACGTATGGTGCACAAGCTACTATATACATTTAATGACGTGGCATATCGGACCGTAAAAAACCGGACTACCGGACGGTAAAAGTCAGTGTAGTGCACAAACGCCCATTGGCATGGAATACGTTTTGTCAAAACCAACTTCAATGAAATAGTTGGTCTTGCTCTAACCCCACGATATTGATAATACCGAAAGGGAGAAACGATACCTAGGGGCTTGTTAAATAAGTAGAAGTTTATATGAATATGGGGGTAAGATTTTATTTCAAACGAGACTTATTTACGCGCTTCGCATCTCAATAATAATAGGCAATTAGTGAAATCTAACTGTGTATGGCGCTTTTAAGGATAAGACACAGAAGATAGATACTATCTACCTACACAATGTACTTGACAAATTATAGTTGCTTTCCTCATCCCTAGTAACATAAATGACACAATAATTCCGTCTGTGTGTATGTTTCATTTCCATACATTATTATGGTCATTGCATAATGGTATCTTGGCTAGACCTGCTGACGCCTTCATTGGAGTGTCAGTGACGGGTGCGCCAAAGTATTTATAAAATTGCAACTTAGATTATTGAAACTCCGAAAATTTTTCTTATACTATTTAACTTCATAATGATTGGTATTTAGAATAATCTTTGTTCATAATTATCATCACATAGAATTATTTATGTTCATAATATTGTTTTTCATACATATTTTTAGTACTAACTTTTATGTTTATATAATTTTTCACTATACTTATTTTATGCTATATATTCTAATGTTATAGGTATTTATTTTTATCTGTACTGATTTTATGTATGAATTATTTTTGTTTCATCATCATCATCATCATCATATCAGCCGAAAGACGTCCACTGCTGAACATAGGCCTCCCCCAAAGATTGCCACAATGACCGGTCCTGCGCCACCCGCATCCAGCGGACTCCTGCGACCTTCACCATTTTTGTTTAATTAAATATAAATCGTACTGTTACTGTAAACTAGCTACCTGCACAAATCAGGTTGTGGCAGAGTAGGTACTGTACTAAACGGGTTCCCTCTAAACTTTTATTGTCCGAAACGCTTAGGACATAACAGACTTGGTATAATCTATTTTGGCATCAACTTAATGAGACAGAAACATCACTTGGCTTAAATAACAATATTTCGAATATTATTTTGTCCGAAACTATCTTGGCATATCATTATTTACGCCGAGTGTTATAAGACAGAAATTAGTTTTGCATTTTTTTTGGGCATGTAGCCACATGTTCGAAACTTGCCTTTTTCGTCAGGCAGAATTTTCTGTGAGGGCAAAAATTTCTGCAGTGAGCGAGCGAAGCGAGCGAACAAAACCTTCCGGGGCAGATCCGACTCGGATAGGTTAGGTTAGAAGAGCTTATTTTTTTTTGCAACCTAGAAAGTACTCAGCTCAGTAACACAGTAAGTAACGTACAAAATATTACTACTACCTCGATTATATTGAGAAGTTGTAATTATTCCTTCTCTGTTATGCTAAAACAAACTATGCCGATACTTTTTATGTACATCCAGATTATGCCTCATCATAAATAGGAGCATCGAAATTATGCTCGAATAATATTCGAACAACTCGAAATCTGCCACAAAGAAATATGCTAAAGTTGAGTATGCCACAACAGTTTCTGCACAAAGCCCATTATGACTACATAGTTTATGTTATTCATAAAAGAATTATATCACAACAGAGTGAACCTAATGGGAAAATGTTTATAAGTAAACAATTTATTTCAAATAACTTTATGAGTATAGATTAATCTACTTGACGACTTTAGGAGGATAAAATTTCGAAATAAAAATCGTTATGAACATTTTAGGTAGAAGTATAATTTTTAGTAAGAAAAAAAGTATGAGATAAAATTTTCGGTATAATGATGATTATGAGTAAAAAACGGTATTAGTAAAAATATTCGAAGAAAAAATTGTATAAGTGCCAATATGGACCCGTCAGTGACATATATTCGAAATTTACTATTTTCGATTTTTGCGGTAGGGCTACCGAATTATAGCACGATGCAGCGCCGTGCTCGATATCTGAAGGCGTTCTGAAGGCCAAGTTGAAGGTCGGTTGCTGACGCTGACACCACCTCACTACTCACTATGACATATGAGTTTTTTTTTTCACACAGTTGTGAAATAAAAATGAGTTTTGAGAAATACAAAACTTGTGAGACTAATTCATACTAAACTTATATTTCACGTGGGGTACTCAAGTTTCTATAAACTATACTAGTACTAATGAAGCCTTTGTTGGAGTGAAGGAGGCAAATGCTCGAATTTCAAAGTTAATGGTACAATTGAAGTCAAATATATAATTATGGTCTAAGTGCCAAAAATATATTTATTTTACACAACCTCCATGTCAAGGCAATAAGGTCGTGTAAATATATTTTTGGCATCTAAACCATAATAATATCATTCACGTTGACTGTACATATGTAGTTAGCTCGGCAATAGGTATTCGTATTTACACCTTCCGCTCTCCCCGCTTCTCCGCCCCTCAATTATCAAATTCTCATACACGATAAATCTAATAATTGATGGCGTATGTATTCGGAAATACGATGATTGCAAAAACATATTAAGAAAATATGTACTAAGAAGTTATGTAGATATTGTAGATGATTCAACACTTGTCAAAACCGACGTGAGAAGTTGACAATTTGCCAGTGTTGCTCCTGTAGACTAAGCACATGGTTGGTGCGACAGTATGTCGCCGCGAGGTAAATGTCCCGTATTTTATTAACTATTTATTTATTTAATCTTTATTGCACAAAAAATACAAAAAGAGGGTTGGCGACATATTATCTTATTTATCTTACAGCAACATATTGTCGCTGCAATGCAATCATATGCTATGCCCACTGAGTGACAAGAACACAAGGCGTCGTCGTTTGGGTTCGCTCTTTATTTTGTCCTACAATATGTCCTAACAATACTAATCAATCAGAAGTTTTACAAAAATATAATCCTAAGGAAATATTCTATAGATAATTAACTGAATTGATTTATGATTATGAGTATGATCTTATTGTTATAGTTGCCGAAATAATATTTGCACCGACCGGTTCACTTACAAATGGGGTAGGTAGGTAATAAAACAATTGACTTCCGGTTTTTCTTAAAATATAAACAATCTATCCTGCATAGTTTTTATGTTTCCAACAATTTAGGTATAGTATTTACATATCTTATTTCAATACTACGAATAACCTAGATTTACGGCCTAGCCAACGCCGTTTTAGTTTAGTCATCGTTTTGTAGACGTTTAGAGCATAAACATATGTAAAAGATTCACAAAGCAAAACAGTCCGAAGCAGATGATGAAGTTAATCAGTGTTGAAAAAAACCGGCCAAGTGCGAGCTTGACTCCCGTGGAAAGGGTTCACGAATATTGAGATTGTCAAATATTTTCAAATACTATAGACTTCTTATAGGTTTTCCTGTAAACGACCTATAAGTAAGGAACTATTTTCTATATTTTTTCAAAATATTAAGCCCAGTAGTCTCTTAGGTCAGAAGAGGGGAGGTGTTCATTATTCGCCCATTAAATAATTCCAGGTTCCTTTTTTTTCTTTTGAGGTACGGAACCCTAAAATACTCTAGAGTAAAAAATAAAGTAGTAGACGATCGAGATTGTGTGTACGGGAAAATGACCCGCCCTGCTATTACCGCTAGTTTGAGAAGTAGGATGAAATTCCCGTGACCCACACGAACTGATGGGATGAACTACTTGTACAATAACGTCTAATAATATCTAAGCTTCAGAACTTATATCGGAGGCATTAAGTTCAGAATCGTTTACAATCTTTAGCTACCCTTATAGTGTCCCACCCCTTCCGCTACCTGTCCACACGCACATCATGTCCGAGACTCGTTTATATTTTATACGCATCTGAGGACCTACAGCAGATTCGTATAAACATGTCTCTTTCACTCTAATTAAGAGCAAATGGGACTGCATTTTTCCATACAAACGGCTTCCCCTGTTTCCTCCCTCGATACTGACACTTTAGCAAACTTTTTTTCATAATAATCTACTTTTGCCATGCCTATGCCGGTATGTCTTGCTTGTTTTGATATCCTTATTATTATAAAAACTAGAAGCATTCGGAAACTACGACAATAGCCAAATTTTTTATGCGTATTCAGACATTCTTAAAAGAAATACCTATGTCGTATATTAACAAAAAAAGTATTTTGTATATTAACAAAAAAATCCTTTCTTACATTATTTTCGAAATAAATTGTATTATTGGTCTATTTTTGGAGGAGAAAACAGGGGACTATGAAACCCAGTTTTCATCAATTTTAGGTAGGTATTATCTGGCGAATATGCAGTTGTCCCTTTTTTAGGTGTAACGTTCAAAGCGACAACAATAGTTTATTCAAATAGCTACCTATTTCTCTAAATGCTTCCAGCTCCCATTTCCTCTTAAGACACTGTACTTTCAGGGCCTTAGTAGACTAATAACTGTAATTCTGCGCTGTGGACAACGTTTACCGAATATGGTACCAAAATCACTACTCGTATTTACCAACTATGAACACATTAGAACAACGCTTAAGATATCCAATCCCTATTTCGCCCAAACGTCTTCGCCTCTTTTTCTATATAGACTATACACACAAAAGATACATAGCGTCGAATCGTGAGTCGGTCCCGGTGAGCTAACCAATAGGCCAACCGCAAACCTCGTAAATTTCGAACATCTGTCTCTGTCACGTTGATGACGCCTTTGTTTGAAGTGACAGGGACAAAAAATCCTCGAAATTCACGAACTTCGATGTTTACGGTAATCCACAGTGCAGCGTACACTCAACCAGTCTAGACGCTTGTGTTGTGGTAACTTCTGCCGGAGATTTTGTTATTAAACGGTAAGTACCGATTTAACACCATCTTTACGACCGATACGAGATGTAATTCCCATTGATATTTAACTACGAAGTTCGATATAAATTCGTGGCGTAGAAAATAAACCTTGTTTTTGTTAGAACGTGTAACAAAACAAAGCAAATCCGACTTTGATTCGCCGATTGTAAAATTTCTTTCAGGTTAATTACTCAATTATAAATTATTGTGTATGTGTTACGGTAACATTTCTGAGTTCGAGTACTTAATACATATTTGAAATTTAATTTTATTACCACGTGCCTGATAACTGTTTTATTTATAAACAGAACAAATCCCGGAGATACCCATCTAGACTCCAAGATAATCGTTCTTAGTTTGTTATGAACGATGAGAGTTAGGGTCGAGACCTATTTTAGTATTTCAAGCAACAGAGCACACAATTTACCGGTTACTCTTCCTACGAGTACAGTCGCCATGAGATATAAGAAGAGAGATATAAGAATTAACACATCAGCTTCATACATATATCAATCATAATATATCTGCAGATATGTTTATCCACTCAATTGCTTTGAAATTTTGGTTGAGCTTTATTACTATGTAAAATAAGAGTGACAGCTGGTAATGGTAACCAGAGTTACCAGAGGCAATTGAGTGGTTAAAGTAGTTTGGATTTTTTATTTTTTTTATTTAAGATGAACACTTATCTGTTTATACAAAATTGTTTTGCATGCAGTGTTTACCTGTAAGTGATTGTGACACCGTTCCTTGAATGTATTAGCAAGTAAGTTACAAATGCATTGATGTCAACAATTGTTGGTAAACCTTAATAAATAAAATGAAATAAAATAAATAAATAAATATACCGGAGCGGCCATGGTGCTCACATATATCTGATCAGGATGCTTAGCCAAGTTGCCAATCGTTAACGCTTAGTAGCGTATCGTAGTTCTCCCTCTCTGTCAACTTTTCATATTAGTGCGACAAAGACAGTTAGATGCCTTTCGTTTACGATTGACAATTAAGCGTTAGCGATTGGCAACTTGTCTAAGTATACATGCCTCTATTATCAGGCGTTACAGTGCGTGTTATGATATTTTTGAGCACCGTAGCCGCCCCGATATAACCGATGGCGACTGTACTGTATCGTATCTAAGTCTAATTCATGCTAGAAGTGCAGCTACATTTGTTAATATTAAGATTAACATATTTTATCAAACAGTCGAGGAACATTCAGAACAATACATCAACCCATAGCATTACCTGATCCAGTTCATAATAATAATAAGTCAAGTCGCTCCATATTCTCTCCGCTCCATTCGATCCGAACTATTTGCCAGTCATTTGTTTTTAGAGCTACGCGCAATAAACCTTACCACAGGATAATTAAGTCGTTTTTTGTTTGACTAGCTTTGTATTGTAATCGAAGAGGAAGTATCAACGTTTAAAAACTGTAACGCTTTTTCTACAGTCACGTCTACTAACATGTAAACGTTCGAGGAGCTACGTCTCAGGCAAAAGGATCAAAATCGTTTACATATTTTTGAAGCCGAGTGTATGTAGTGATGTTTTGTATACTTAGAAGTCTCGTTCATATCACGGTGGATTGAATATTTGTTTCCCTAGCGATATAATGTGTTTATCGTTTATCAAATGTACCAATTGCTTGTTATACCAAGTTATTACACTTATTACATAAATAAGTAATTACTGTGAACTGATTAGGGTGATTACTTTCCATTTAATATATAAATGCCAGCCTGGTACTTATACTGGCACCCTTTTATGCTTATTTCGTTTGTAAACTCATGCACTAAACACGTACGTAACATTTATTCACATTTTGCTTTTCATGCTTTTCCAATAAATATTAGACATACATGTCCGTCCATTATAATAAATAGACTTGCGTGATATTTAAGGGTGCCTCAAATCACTTGGTAAGCCACTGCTGAAAATAGATGATTCAGGCCTTGTAAGATGGGACACCATACAGCTACGACCAAATGCGACATAGAAGCCGTATAATATTACTTATACGAAATTGCCTTTCAAAAACGGTCCTGAAATTATGTTAACAAGTGTCACCCCTTATGTATTTCTGTATTATACCTACTTTATATATAAACTCAACCCATTATTTAAAAATGTTGTGATTGGTTCATGAAAGTTTTAATTGGCTATATTCTATTTGAATTGTCAAGCATGTTTTGTCGGCATATGCGCTCTGTGATAAAGACGCTCTATATTCTGCCCACCTCAACAAATTGTACAATTATGGGGTTATTTTTGAGCTGGCTATAGATGTCCATGTTTATATCATGGTCAACAATAAATTTTCCCGCTGGCAGCACGTTTATTGGCGGTCACATGATAGTGGTGGCCCTATTACTAATTACTACCTACCAAGTTCAAAATCAACCGGGTTTATCAAACTTGTCTTGTTTCTTCAAAAAATACTGAAATATTTTCCTCCTCTTTTACCATGTTAAATTACACCTGAATGAGGTTATTGGGTAGTTGCCATTTAGTTTTATAGCCCGTCATAGCCATGTACAGGAAGTTAACGTTAAGTACATCATTTTCCATATTTTTATTTGCGAAGAACGAACAGTAAACTCGAAGGATCTGCAACTTTACAAATAAGTATCAAAATGTTGGACTTAATAGAATCCCTTAACTTTTGGACATGGTCGTGACACACCTATCAAACTATTTGACAAATACGTTTTTGTGTATTATAGAAAATCGTCTCTATATTTACTCGAACCTCGGATCTATCACAATCAATTCAAGGAAACGCCACCTTTCTTTCACTATGAATACGGGTGTATTTTCCATCAACAGAGTATTGTAGAAGAAGAGATCGCTTTTTAGCGATAAGGCCGCCTTTTGTGACCTCTGTTTTTTGTATTTCTTTTGTTTCGTGTACTTTTATTTTTTATTACGTGTGAGGTGTGCAATAAAAAGTTTTGTATTGTATTGTAAGATACGAGGTTGTGTAAGTATAGCGGCGAAGTGTAGCTATAGTTGTTTCCAGGAGTAAGCGGGTACCTGCCAGCTGTGTTCACGCGGCGCACGGCCGAGTCGGACGCCTGGACGCTGCACCGCGCCATATCGCTTGGGAGCAACCACAGTAAGGAAAATATATTTTAATAATAATGTCACTGACTAGTACTTACCTAGACTTGGATGGAGGATGGTTGTTTTTGCGAACGGTCTAGGGAGTCTCGATAAGCACCTTAAGAGGCTGTCGCCTCTCGCTAGGTGGCTGGATCAAAGGTCAGATGCAGAATGCGGTAATCCTGGACACGGCGCGCATAATCCGGCTGATTCTCTTCCTGCAGCCCTAACCACCGGCAGCATAGGCCCGCTCCGCTGCCGGCGGCAATCTAGGTTAGGTTTTAAACACAAAACTCTCGGGGGACTCGTACTAAAATTATATTTCATGCGGGTTACTTACTCACTTTTTAAACGTGTGTAACTCGCCTGAAATACAATTTTAGGTTAAGTGTTTCGTATCGTTTTTGTATTTTATTGTATTTAACTTTTGTAGATTTTTACAAAGCGTAACCTGGAAAGAAAAATAAATAAAGATGACCATAATAATGTCACTAATAACTCTTATTTCAATGCGTATAAAGTGCACGAATGGTCAATATCTGTGTTAGCGATGGAACAAACAGTAATGTAATTAACTGATTGTTACTAGTTTGTATGTCGTTGTAATAAAGTTCAGGACTGGTGTAATTCGTGTCGACGATGGTATCAACTTATGCGTTATGTTATTATTGTTGGTAATAACTCATTAAACAAGTGTGTACCGGAAGCAATTAAATCAATACATTGATGTTATAACAATGTGTAGAGATGATTATAATAATTGGTTACTCGGGATTAACTATGTTGAATAATATTCATCGAGCTTTCTCCAATTTTCTAAGTAATATCATTGGGGATTATGATGGATTCTCTGGAAAATAGCAGTTTGTATCGGAGAAAGTTGAATGTTTTTTTTTGTTATACATAACTGCGTCACCTACGTTTAGAACGCTGCCAAGATGCGAATACTATTTTTTTCTCTGTCACTCGTTCTTATTAATGTGACAAAGACAGTTTCGTTTTTTTCGCGACTGAGCATTTGCAATTGGTGTCTTGGCTACACACCCTGGGTGTTTAGACAAGTTCCCAATCGCTAACGCTTAATCGTCAATCGTAGACGAAAGGCAGCTAACTGTCTTCGTCGCACTAATATGATAGAGACGGAAAACTACGATACGCTACTAAGCGTCAGCGATTGGCAACTTGGCTAAGCATCCTGATCGGATCAAGCAATCGATAACCTCCATATTATGTTACTTCAAGTATGTATTTGAAGTTCGTACGACTACTTATCTCAGTTCCGATTTAGTTCTGCCATACAAGAATGTATTGATTTCAGGCAGTTTTATGTTGCTAACTGACGATATGAATGTTGGTACTATACGTTTACTCTATTTTAATAAGCCATTAATTAATAATGTCAACAAACTGTTGACTTGATGATTAACTAAGGAATCTAAGGATTCCAGGGCTGAGTAATCAATAGGTATCCCCTCGCGTCGTTTAGGGCCGGAAAATATACATGTATTGAAACTTGATTGCACAAAGTGTAAAAATTACTACACTACAAAAGCGCATTATGTCGATAATAGTTCGGAAACATAACAGCTTGTCATGTCAAAAGCCAGTTTAATGCAATTCCTTCTTTATAAAAAAATACCATCCTCCTCTTAAAAATAATCTCAACACATTCATTAAAGTAGAGTTTTTATAAAATTAAGCATGCATTAGCATGTTCTTATCTCTCCTATCTCCTGTCATACGTTGACGAGATTAGTGCGATGACAAACGTATAAATACGCATGAATCAGTGAGATACAATAACCTCTGTAAGGAAGCTCAACCGTTGCTCACTCCATCCCCGTGGCAGACGCAAGACACACGTGTGATATACACAATAAGGTAATACCTGTGGTCGTATTTGTTTACTAACATAACAGTATGTTTACTATACTTTGCTCCAGGCCAACCGCGAACACTTAAAAACGTTTTCGAGCATCTGGCTCTGTTAAGGTGCGTTTAAACCAAAAGAACTTCGCTGTTCTAGCGCCCGTTCTACGAAATCAACCAATCACGTTTTGTTTACCGATCGAATTTCGTAGAGTGGGAGGTTAGAAAAGCGAATGCTCTTTTAGTTTAACCGCACCTTTACTCAAACGACGGCGTTAATTGGAGTGACAGAGACTTGAGCTAGATATTTACTATTTCAAATATTTGTGTGCAGATATTAGGCGTTTGTTTAAATTACTAGAGTACGTCGCTCGTATAGGTATATTGCTAAAAGTGAGATCTACAAAAAGTTTGCATCTACAAAAACACAGATGCAGCCGAAGAAGTACTATCGCGGATAACTGGTACGAAACTGTATACAGTGATTGTATTGATAATTTAATCCTTTGTTTAATATTTAGAGTAATATTATATCTCAATTTATCTATCACTATATGTAGATAAGACTATGTACTACATAAAACATTAGGCTGGCATTACGAGTTAATAGCGATAAAGGAATGGATATTCAATTACAATAGATATATGAACGTTTTGGTCCGTTTCTTTTAACAAGACTGCAAATGAACTAGGAATAACAATAAAACTGTTATATATAAAATGACTAGCAAAAGGACACGCTGTCGCACCGTCGCAGATTCTAATTGCAAATACGGTTACTTTAAAATAATTTGTTTACATTCTGGAAGCTATCTCCGAGGCAAAAGGATCAAACTCGTTTACATATTTTTGGAGCCGTCCATACCAATCCGACTCAAATATAATACAAAAACATACAACAACAACATAGTGAATACTTTTAGGGTAGTCTGCACCAGACCGCCAGTCGTGAAATGTCCCGTTAAACATTATTTTTTAGGCAGTTTCACAGTAATATGCTGGATAATGCTAATGTGTCAAGTGTGATTGGTACAAATGGGTGCGTAGCGAAAAAGCCAGTCGCCAACGAACGCTCAGTCGCTAACGAAAAATTCTTTGTCGCATTAATTAAAATAAGTGGTAGAGAGAGAATACTACGCTATGCTGTTGAGCGTTAGCGATTAGCAACTTGACTACAATGACTACCTACGCTCTCGGATATCTAGGACTACTTAAGCCAAGCTTTACGACTCAGCTTTGATTGGTTTAATATAAGAAAAACACACAAAAGAATAGGCTACTTGACTCATATCAAATTTAGTGCAAAAAAATATTATTTTCTGTAGTTTTTATTGAAAAGATCAATATTTTTTGATTACGGTGTATTAAAAGTGTTTGATGGGTAAATATTTTTTATTGAAAAATTTGTTTTATTTTTTTTATTTCGTAATCTGAAAACGGTGTCGGCTATGATGTGACGTCATAGGATCTTAAGCTAACTTCATGTCGAATCTTATACGAGTGAAATTCGCCATGGATATGTAGGCATGTAGCTTTGCTGTGACATTGACATAGCATAAGGGACATGTCAAATGTTTGTTTTCGGTTTGAGTGACGTCACACCACAGATAATCTAAGCATTAACATGGCTATTATTAATAGTATCGTTTTCGCGCGGTAACGAAAGTTTAAATTTTAAGTTATAATTTTGCGGTTTTCTAGGTCGTGAAAAAATATTTTTATATTTTTTTTCCGTTAATCTGATATTGATTAATAATATACGACAAACTTTAAAAATGGGTCAAGTAGCCTATTGGTATTGGTGGCTTGCGGATTTACCCCTCTGTCTATAAAGTATGGCGCAGTCTGGCCCTTACTATAGTATCGTACCTTTCAGGTTCGGATTGCAAGTCGGAATCCGACTCGAACACAGACGGCGAGATGGCCGGCTACCCGCACGAAGACGCCACGCAGCTCGGCCACGAGAAGTCGGAGGAGACCTACAAGGAGTGGGAGCGGTACTGGGACGTCGTCATGACGGAGCACAAGAGCGACAGCATCATTAACATCACGCAGGGTGAGGAAGTGCTTTGACTATGGGGCTAGCATATCTTGTGTTTGACGGCAACAACTACCCGTCTCTTTTCGATTGAAGAGCCTGGCTCTTTTAATTTAAATCAACACAATAGAAGAGTAGCGGCGTGTTGCTGTCAAACGCAAGATTTGCTAAGTGTTCGTTTAAAGTGCCCATTTTATATTTTTTTATTTATGGATAATTTATACGCAGACTGATAGGTTATGTCTCTTATTACATCGTTTTTATTTTTAGATCCTACATCTAATAACATTTATGCGTTACCTACAAATGGTTTTTGTATCGGTCAGTAATAGTACATTGTGCATCAAGGGAGGTAAGTACGGAATTACTAACGAGAGTGTTAGAAGTTTTATGACTCGAGTTAGTATTCCGCTTACCGACCGTGATGCATATAATGTTTTTCATCACACTTGCCGACAAAAAAATAAGTTTTGAGACATAATATTATTAAATGACGTACTGACATTTCTATTACTCCCTAGGAAATTTCACTTTTCTATTACTCTCGCTATGCACGCAAGCAATGGCGCGCTTAGGCAGCAAGTGTGATGAAAGAGTTATATTTAACATTTTAGTGAAAATTTAATAAAAAGTGGGTATTTCCAATCTTAACGCAAAAGTTAGAGGTTCAAACATTTACGCGTTACCTATAAACGGTTTTCGTATCGTACAGTAAAAAATATATTTACCAAAAAATCTTAGTGAAAATTTAATAAAAAGTGGGTATTTCCAATCTTAACGCAAAAGTTAGAGGTTCATCTATAACAATAAATGCCCTTCTCTCATCATCTCCCAATTGATCATATTCAAAGATTAAACTGTCACAGATAAGCTAGTGTATTGAGAGATAATGTCAAAACGAATCATCATGACTAGACACCGGTGAGTCCGAAGTCTCATCGCGATGACGTTGTAGGAGGTGACGTGCTTTTGAAATAAAGTAAACACTATTTATCAGATTCAACCTTGTGTAGGTAATCCCTACGGCCGAGCCTACAACCTTTTACCTCCCAACACAAGATCCTTCCTAGTTCGGGTACAAATTGATGCATTTTGCACCTAAGTATAGTTAAGCCTGAAATGACTGATACTTGTTGTCAATAAGTTTCTACATATAAAGTATTACTTTAATAAATAAATTGAAATAAAGCCAAGCAAATCCTTATTTACCTTAGCTTATTATCGGACTTCTATTTATCTTAAACAGGAGTTAAGAGTTGAGATACAGCTGAGCTTGTCATTATAGTGGAATAACAAACGCCGTTTCATCCGTAGGTTTTGGGGCAATTTTTCAACACTGATAAAACATAAAGCGAAGAACTCTAAAGCCTAGAACTCCCATCTGAAAACAATTTGCCCAAAATTCAAAACGGAAGAAATTAGGTGAGGTACAAATTGTCGAGAACATTGTACGTATATCGAATGGAAATATTGAGATTTCTACTCTCTTGTCCTTATGAACAAATGTCATTAGTTCATTAATATTCTGTATATTTTTTCACTTATTGTATTGGAATAAGGTACACAATTCTATCTAGAATCTCGATTATCCATAGTATACATATAAATAAGTGCTCATTGTCAGGTAGTCAGGATGTTCGATTACGGTGTTCGTTTCTACATCATGTATATCTACTCACCATATTAACTAAAATGTCTTTTTCAGGTACTAGTATCGACTGGAAATCGAATTCACAGGGAAACGGCGAGGAAGCTAAAGCAAAGGTATGTTATAAATAGAATACATATGTATATTTAACAGCTGTACTAATATACAGGGTGTTTGTTATGTCGTTAGCCAAATTTGGATATGTCATTCGCGATCACCAGTACACAACATTTTTGAAAAAAAAAGTGACACTTTTTTTTTAGTTTTTTTCCCGTTTTTTATCCGGCAAAAACATAATTTGTGGTCACTAGGCAAGTTTGTTTCAATCCGTGCGATTCGATGGCAGACAAAAGGGTAGCAGGTTTGAGTAGTCAAGTCTTAGCCAATCAGGAGTTCATCACAAGCACCGATCAGCCGACGTCACTCACCCCACCATCGGCACTAAACAATGAATAAAATGTCCTAACTACATGCACACACGATTGTTATTTGATTAAAACTGCCCAAGCGCATACCTACCTGTACCTGCTCGTCGTCGTCATCAACAATTCAATTTGCTTAGAGAGTGCATTAGAATCGATATCTGAGGTAAACCAGTACGCGTTTGTATGACGGAACATTTAAGTTACTACGTTCTTAAGGTCAAATTATGCTGGCTCGGCTGATCGCAAGATGCCATGTGCCATTTGTAAACAAAGAAGGAGTGCGCTTGTGTACGCGCTCGAGTCAAACTACCCTCAGATCGGCGCGCAACTCAAAATACCCTCATTATTAGTACTGTATGCGATAGACTGATAATGCTGTCTCGTGAGATTTACCTGCAAGTTAAGCTCCACCTCCATTCCCCACCACGCGTAGGAAACTTGTTACGTACGTTATAACGCATTGAATTAGTTACCTTATGCGGGTTAATTAAAGTTGCAAACTCAAACACCCTTTCCAATCTGATTTGGCAGTTATGAGATGATGGGGCAGTACGCAAAGTAAGCAAGTGATTATAGTGACCAAACATTCGTTAGATAATGGGATTTAAAAAAAAATCTATAACAAAAAGGATAATGTAAAATGGATTATTTTTGTTTTACCAGATATTTTTTTACGCCTTTACCCAACACATATTGCAATATGGCTAATGATATAACAAACACCCTGTATTAAGCCGTCGCATTTTCTTAAGGTGGACAAACTTGCCCGTGTCGTGTATAAAGTAATTTATATTATTAAACTTTCATTTGTCCGAGTGGTCAACAATATTTACTAAAGCCTTAAAGGATGCTTTGGTTAAGAAGAAAAAGAAATTTAGAATAAATTGTTTATTGCATTTCTTTGTCTTTTGCATTATGGAATTTATTAACATACTCATACTTCTCGTATTTGCGATATCTATATTGTTTTGCGTATTAACTCCCAATGTTAATTATTAAAGGTGTATTTATTTATTTTGGTGGAATCTCAAATCCAGGTTTTAGGTTGAGCTGATAGTAAACCAACTTAAACTGTAAATATTAGATGTTACATACCAAAGAAAAAAATACTAACTCCGGTGGTGGAATTTGAACCCACGCCCTCAGCTTTTGTGGGTGACGGTTAAACCACTCGGCCACTCCAGCTTAGCGGACACCTGTCGAATTTCTCGGACATATGCAATTTTTAACTTTAGGTATGTCCGCGTGTTGACGTCAGTAACAATAGATTTTGTCACTACCGAAACCTAAGGGTGTCGTAAGTGTCGACTAAGAGATAGGAGTGTCATTTATTGACTATTCATTGATGATCATGGGCAGCAGCATCAAAGTTGACGCACTACTGGGATTATGGGCATTACCTCCTAATGCGTCCTTACGCATGGTATTACCACTTGAAAGGTCTTTGTCCAGCAGCTGACTGAAATAGGCTGATGCGAGGTATATCCACCGAAAACACGATAACCTAAATCTAAACTAGGATGATATGAATAATGCAATACCTAATTCATTTGTTTGACTTTCTAGCAACAGGACAGGCGCTGGTTCTTCGCGATGCGGCACGGCGAGCGCGTGGACCTCACGTACGGCTCGTGGGTGCCGTTCTGCTTCGACGAGGCCGGCAACTACGTGCGCAAGGATCTCAACATGCCGCTCACTCTCGGCGAACGGTGAGATATAAGTTGTGGTTTACTAGTAATGGTCTTAGTAGCAGGATTCGATAGGTAGGTGAGTAGGTGATTCTTCACGATATGTTCCTGGGTGCGATTCTGCTTGAATGAGGCTGGTAACTACGTGCGCAAGGACTACATGCCGCTCGCTCTCGACGAACGGTGAGTTAATAGTTTAGGTACATGTGAAAGGATCTATTTACCGAACATCGAATGACGCGTAACGTCAGTGAGTTTATCATCCCTTTCCCCCAACTGCCATCCCGAAAAAGCCGGAATAGACTCAGTTAAGCGTTAATCCTGTAAGAAGCTTTGAAGCAATGATATCTGAGTACGATATTTTTTTTAAAGTCAAACTCCTAATTAATATGTCTACACGACCGAAAGGGACAAACTTATGGGCTAGCTAAGTTTGGAAACGTTTATGAATATGGAGGAATGTTTATGTTTCAGAGTGGGTGGATCGGACTCGTACGCCAAGGACACGCCGCTGACGCGCGTGGGGCGGCTGCAGGCGGCGCTGGTGGGCGAGGGGCTGCGCCTGGCGCGGCAGCCCGTGGCGCACGTGTACGCCTCCGCCGCGCTGCGCTGCGTGGAGACCGCGCACTGCATGCTGGAGGGTGGGTCACACGAGTAGCCGAGGACACGCTCGGGGCGGGGCTGCAGGCGGCGCTGGTGGGCGAGGGGCTGCGCCTGGCGCGGCAGCCCGTGGCGCACGTGTACGCCTCCGCCGCGCTGCGCTGCGTGGAGACCGCGCACTGCATGCTGGAGGGTGGGTCACACGAGTAGCCGAGGACACGCTCGGGGCGGGGCTGCAGGCGGCGCTGGTGGGCGAGGGGCTGCGCCTGGCGCGGCAGCCCGTGGCGCACGTGTACGCCTCCGCCGCGCTGCGCTGCGTGGAGACCGCGCACTGCATGCTGGAGGGTGGGTCACACTCGTAGCCGAGGACACGCTCGGGGCGGGGCTGCAGGCGGCGCTGGTGGGCGAGGGGCTGCGCCTGGCGCGGCAGCCCGTGGCGCACGTGTACGCCTCCGCCGCGCTGCGCTGCGTGGAGACCGCGCACTGCATGCTGGAGGGTGGGTCACACTCGTAGCCGAGGACACGCTCGGGGCGGGGCTGCAGGCGGCGCTGGTGGGCGAGGGGCTGCGCCTGGCGCGGCAGCCCGTGGCGCACGTGTACGCCTCCGCCGCGCTGCGCTGCGTGGAGACCGCGCACTGCATGCTGGAGGGTGGGTCACACTCGTAGCCGAGGACACGCTCGGGGCGGGGCTGCAGGCGGCGCTGGTGGGCGAGGGGCTGCGCCTGGCGCGGCAGCCCGTGGCGCACGTGTACGCCTCCGCCGCGCTGCGCTGCGTGGAGACCGCGCACTGCATGCTGGAGGGTGGGTCACACGAGTAGCCGAGGACACGCTCGGGGCGGGGCTGCAGGCGGCGCTGGTGGGCGAGGGGCTGCGCCTGGCGCGGCAGCCCGTGGCGCACGTGTACGCCTCCGCCGCGCTGCGCTGCGTGGAGACCGCGCACTGCATGCTGGAGGGTGGGTCACACTCGTAGCCGAGGACACGCTCGGGGCGGGGCTGCAGGCGGCGCTGGTGGGCGAGGGGCTGCGCCTGGCGCGGCAGCCCGTGGCGCACGTGTACGCCTCCGCCGCGCTGCGCTGCGTGGAGACCGCGCACTGCATGCTGGAGGGTGGGTCACACTCGTAGCCGAGGACACGCTCGGGGCGGGGCTGCAGGCGGCGCTGGTGGGCGAGGGGCTGCGCCTGGCGCGGCAGCCCGTGGCGCACGTGTACGCCTCCGCCGCGCTGCGCTGCGTGGAGACCGCGCACTGCATGCTGGAGGGTGGGTCACACTCGTAGCCGAGGACACGCTCGGGGCGGGGCTGCAGGCGGCGCTGGTGGGCGAGGGGCTGCGCCTGGCGCGGCAGCCCGTGGCGCACGTGTACGCCTCCGCCGCGCTGCGCTGCGTGGAGACCGCGCACTGCATGCTGGAGGGTGGGTCACACGAGTAGCCGAGGACACGCTCGGGGCGGGGCTGCAGGCGGCGCTGGTGGGCGAGGGGCTGCGCCTGGCGCGGCAGCCCGTGGCGCACGTGTACGCCTCCGCCGCGCTGCGCTGCGTGGAGACCGCGCACTGCATGCTGGAGGGTGGGTCACACGAGTAGCCGAGGACACGCTCGGGGCGGGGCTGCAGGCGGCGCTGGTGGGCGAGGGGCTGCGCCTGGCGCGGCAGCCCGTGGCGCACGTGTACGCCTCCGCCGCGCTGCGCTGCGTGGAGACCGCGCACTGCATGCTGGAGGGTGGGTCACACGAGTAGCCGAGGACACGCTCGGGGCGGGGCTGCAGGCGGCGCTGGTGGGCGAGGGGCTGCGCCTGGCGCGGCAGCCCGTGGCGCACGTGTACGCCTCCGCCGCGCTGCGCTGCGTGGAGACCGCGCACTGCATGCTGGAGGGTGGGTCACACGAGTAGCCGAGGACACGCGAGGGGCGGCTGCAGCGGGAGGGTGGGCTCACTGAATACTTCATCAATTCACGACAAACTTCGGTTTGCTTCGAGATTCGAGTGGGAGATTAAGCACTGACTTGTCGCTCCTCTCGCTGCCGGTTGCCGACACTGATAGCACAAAAAAAATATGGCCCAACTCAACGATTTGCTGCATACGTATCCAGAATCTGTCAGGCGGTCATAATATTGTATTGATATACCGTAGTAAAATTCTAGTATATGTTTTATGATATACGGTACCTATAATTCAACTACATGACATTACCATTAACGCTACTCTACTGATTCAATACAATATTCCTACTTGACTTGACCTACTTTTTTACACATTTTGTATAAAAGTGTAAAAAAAGTAGGTAGTAGTAGGTAGTGTATAGAATTCACGTGAAAAATACCCATTTTTAAAAAAGTACGGGACCAACATTAAATAAAATGCCCTAATTACACTGCAAAATTCATACTTATATAATTTACGTGCTAACACGACCCACCTTCCTTACATTTTTATTTGTAAAAATGACCAATTCATTTGTTTTTATTGCAGGTTACCAAGACCCGTCGCTGAAGGTGAAAGTGGAGCCCGGTCTGTTCGAGTTCAAGAACTGGCACCTGACCAAAGGCATGGCGCCTTTCATGACCCCGCTCGAGCTGCACAAGGCCGGCCTCAACGTTGACCTACAGTAAGTATACAAATGTGACAAATCAATATTATAAATCCAGATAAATGTTTCGTTATTAGCTTCAGCAGGAAAAGAACTAGTATTAATTTCGATTATAAACTTTGTGGTAAGCAATTGGGCCGTGTAAACTAGATTCGAGACCTCGGTATCATTATAGACTCTAACTAAACTCACCTTTGTGCCTCACATTGATGACATGTTAAGTAAAGCATTTAAACAGTTAGGTTTTATTTTGCGCGTAGGAAAACCTTTTAAAAGACTTTTAACGTATAAAGTATTGTTTAACAGTTACGTGCGTAGCCGTTTGGATTTTGCTAGCGCTGTGTGGAGCCCACTTTATAAAATACACAGTGACAGGATAGAGAGGGTGCAGAAAAAGTTTGCGAAAACGTTAGAGTACAGAATTAGTAATAAATACTCGGATTACGCCACCGCTATGAGAGTTCACAACTTAACATCCCTTGGTTATCGCAGAGAACGTACCGATATTCTAATTCTTTACAAAATAATCAACAATATTATTGATGCTCCATTTTTATTACAATCAATTTCGTTTAGAGTCCCTAGACGTTGTGAACGTGCTTGTAGGAAAAAACCACTATTTTACATTCCCCGTAGTCGAACAGCGTACACAAGAAATAGTTTTATTAAAAGGGCGTGCAGGTTGTACAACGAAAAGTTTCATAATCTTGATCTGTTCTGTGAAGGTCTTAATAGATTTAAAAAAATATCTTTGCAGTGTATTAATAATAATACAAGTATTGAGGTTGGTGCTGTTTAGTAATTATTTTGTATCCATTTTTCTATTTTCTTTTTTTGTTTTTTGGTGTGTAATCAAAATCATACTCAAGCTCTGTTTCTATGTAGTAAATTACATATGTATTACACATGAATCACATGATGTTAAAATATTTTTATTAAGGAAACTGTAAGTCTAGTTTTTTAAGCAAAGTTACGATGTTATTTATAACTATGTAAGACTGTTTGTTTCTTCAATAAATAAATAAAAATAAAATAAAAAATAAAAAAAATATAGGGCCAGTTAATGCGTGGTCAGCTTTACCCTAGCCACTGGAAGGCCCGACGCTTAGCTCGCTTCGTAGTTATGTCGCGATCGCGTTCAGTAACACGTCTTAGTGAGTACTCCAGTTTATAATTTCGAACACCCAATTAATATCCCAAGATTCCAATTAAGATCAGATTCTGTTAAGGATTTTACATACACGTATTTTAGCAACGCTCGAAATGTATCGAAAAGCTTACGTCTCCATTAAAAGTATTGTTACGTTCGTGGGGTGGGTTTTCTATAGAAAATGTATAAATAAGCCACTAATTAAAACTGATACTTTAATTACTAATTAAAAGAACAAACACTTTACTAAAACACTATTAGTCACACACTGTTACACTCTCAAACTCGCAGTCGTTTCGCAGTCTTCGCTCTTAATGTTAGCTCTTCGCTGTCTCGATAGAAACTACCCCTTCGGCCGGGTCATACTGGGCTTTTATACAAGCCACTCAAATCTACAAAGTACGAGATAATTCGATTCTAGAAAGTTCCCGAGTCAGGTCGGTCGGTAGGGCCCATGCGCGAACATTCTAGGATATTGCTGTCTCTTTCTACAGGTTTCTCTTTCACACCCGTCGAGAATGTTCTCTCTATAGCTGTCTCGTTCACATCCTTCCAGAACATTCTCTCGTGCTGTCTCTATCTAATAGTGCTTTCTCTTTCACTCCTATGGGAAATTTAGCTATATACCGATTTGTACTTGAGAGGCCCGAAAGGGGTCCTGAAAACGCCTGAAAACGGGTTTTCAGGTTATTGTGCCATCGGATAGAGGGTATCCTGAAACGGCCTGAAAACATGTTTCAGGCGCCTGAAAACGACGGTATCTGGGGTGAATTTTTGATTTTGTAGTATGTGAAAGAGGACCTTCTGAAACGGCCTGAAAACGCATTTCAGCCTGCTGAAAACGCTTCTAACGTGTCTAAAATCATATTTGTAGTTTTTTATCATGCCACCGGCGTAACACTACCCCCTCCTAAGACATGCTCGTCCCGAGCATCATTATTTCCGTGGTATTTGGCGAGCCGGTCAACGTGAACTATCTTGCATGGGCTTCGTAAATTCCTCCGTATCCGATACGTAACGTCATTGATCTTCGTAACCACTCTGTACGGCCCGTCCCAATTCGGGGACAGTTTCGGAGACTTTCCTTTCTTTCTCATAGGGTTATGTAGCCACACCAATGAGCCTTCCTCGTACCCGATTTGGTTGGACTTCCTGTCATACCTGGTCTTCATCCTCGTGCTAGCTTGAAGCCCGTGCTCGCGAACTAGACTATAAACGTCATCCATCCGGTCTCTTAGATCGCACACATACTCTGTTATAGATCTCGGAGCATCTGGTGGTCGTCCTGTTAAGAGGTCAGCAGGTAAACGAAGCTCTCTTCCGAAATTGGCATATGCGGGAGTAACTGCAGTGCTTTCATGGGTGGCGGACCTGTATGACATCAAAAAGAGAGGGATATGCCGGTCCCAATCTTTTTGGTGACTTTCGACTACCTTGGCAAGATGTCTCTCCAGGGTCTGATTGAATCTCTCAACCATTCCATCGGACTGAGGATGATATGACGTAGTTCTTGTCTTATGCAATCCCATGATTCGACTGGTCTCTTGGAATACCGCAGATTCAAAGTTCCTGCCTTGATCGCTGTGTATCTCCAGGGGTACTCCAAAACGGCAAATTACTTCATTGACT
>JALPQI010013296.1:0-29646 GCA_025490895.1 Thaumatotibia leucotreta | reverse complement strand
TTCTTGTTATGTCACTACGAACAAATAAAACATGGAAGCCGCACGTCATACTAAATTGCCTTTTAAAAACAGTCCTCAATTTTAGTTGTCAAGTGTCAATGCCTCACGGCAATGTATTTCAATGTCAACCTATAAAAACTTAAACCGCCGTTTAAAAATAGTTGTGATTGGTCCATCAAAGTTTTGATTGGCTATATTCTATTAACATTTATCAAAGATGTTGCGCCGAAATATGCGCGGTGTCAATAAAAGCGCTATGTCCTGCCCATATTGGCACAATTGAACAATTGTGTTTGGGGGCATTTTTGAGCTGGCGTTAGACGTCCATGTTATATATGGTCGCAGTTATGTCATAAATTGAAGAAACATGAAAAAATAAAACGATTTTGTAATTGTGAATACATCTTTTATTTGATGTTTTTATAGCTGCTACTAACAGTAGTAGAAGCAAAACAATTATTAAAGAAAACTCTATGACTGCTCTACTTTATACCACCAGAACCTCAGTCAAATCGAAATCGAAATCTAAGTCCAGTGAGATCGGCCAAAAGAGTCCCAATAAGAGCGTCTCAAAGTCCGGCAAAGAAGTAAAAATTATTGATTAAACCAATTATTTAACTACGAGTGTGAAATTAACAACTAGAAAAACATTAATAAACGCACACATATGACAAAATTAGCTATTGTGGAAAAATACCCTTAAAACCATGTTCGATAAGTAAAATTAGACAAATTTTTATCAATATCAAACTGAAAGTAAACAAAATAACTATAAAATTGTAAATTTTCGAACAAAAATTTTACTTTTCATATTAAATGTCGGGCTTAGAAGTTATGTCCACACTAAGATAACGTACCGAAGTCCCGCGAAATGGCACTACCTAATCCGATCACTGGATATGATCGTGAGTATGAGTATGAGTAATAAATAAATACATGTGTAGACAGAGATATAAGACCGAAAGGGACAAACAATACTTAGAGGCTTGCTAAGTTAGAAGAAGTTTATGAATAAGGGGTGTATGTGTCTTCACCCTAAAAGAGTGTACAGTCACGTCTAATAATATGTATACATTTCGGAACGTATGTCAAAGGCAAAAGGATCAAAATCGTATACATATTATTAGAGCTGACCGTACCTTGAATTCATTGTCTGCATGTCAAACCAACTTTGGCAGTAACAGTATAAATCGCTATATGCATCTCTTTTTTTGAGTCGATTAGGGTAAGACAGAGACGGTATGATTATCTCTATATGTGCCTAATGTGAGTAAAGCCCTAGTAGTAAGGGTCACGGTCCATACAAAGTGGAGAAAAATTGTGCGCTGCGAGTTACAGTTTTGTAATTTTAACCAGAGCTAGAGGGTCTCAAAATAATTGTTTTTAGATGTGGAGGGAAAACCAATTCCCCCCCTGAGCGCGGGGGGAGGGGGGGTGAATGTGCATGCGGAAGGGTTGCGTTTAATATTTTTTTACTAATTAATAAGGCCTACTATGCATTGTTTGGTATCATTTTCGTGTATAACGGACCTGGAAAATCCATTTTTTATCATAAACATGAGCAATTTCATATAAAAATGTAGATTTTTTGGAGTAAAAGTAAAAAAGTTGCCATTTTTATTTTAATTTAAGCGTCATATAAGTATTAAAAAACAAACTTATCCAATTAAAAAAAATAGTGTAAGATAGCATATTTATTGCAGTTTTTTAAAATATACACATTTTGTAGTCTTTCATACAAAAATTCACTGAAAAAAAAAAAAATTTGACGCGTACCTCCAACAAAAACCTCCGCGTAACCTCAAAAAAGAGACTTTTGTGCCGGCGACCGCTCATAGATTATACATATTTTTGTACTTACATATTATTGTTCATATTACAATTGTAAATATTTATTGATATGAAAGTAAATTGAATATTTTCTGATCTTCTTTTTTTAAATAACCTAATACCGCGTGTATATTATATATCTGGTCTATCTGATCACATGTATGATATACGTATAGTATCTGATCATATGAATCGGAATGGGTAATCATTTTTACAAGTGTCATTAGGTAATGATCTCATTACCAAAGACGATAAAGGTAATTTTCACTAACCGGGACTAAACAACTAACCGAGTTCACCCACGTTAAAAGTTTATATCATATGGAATTTGACAATCAATTGTTAAACATTTACTTCATAAATCATCATTATTACCATATCAGCCGAAAGACGTCCACTGCTGAACATAGGCCTCCCCCAAAGATTGCCACAATGACCGGTCCTGCGCCACTCGCATCCAGCGGACTCCTGAGACTTTCACTGTCCACCTTGTGGGGGGCCTACCCACGCTGTGCTTTCCACCTGCGAGGCCGCCGCATTGGCCATCGGATCTACGTGCAATGTGCCCCGCCCACTGCCACTTTAGTTTAGTGATTCGGAGAGCTATGGAGCTATACTTTGGTTCTGCTGCGGATCGTCTCATTTCTAATACGACCTCGCAGAAAGACTCCCACCATAGCAGCCCTCTCCATTGCCCTGTGGGTGACTTTAAGCTTTCTTATGAGGCCCATTCTAAGCGACAACGTTTCAGTACCGTAATTACCGTATGTCATCACTCTTTTAAATCTTTGATCAGTGTGTGACTGATCAAATACTTTCGTCTTCAAGAACTGCGGAATATTGGACGAAAAGATGTGTCGTAGCTTCCCAAACGCTGCCCAACCTAGTCGATGATTGACCTCTTACTCAAAGTTGGACCTACCTAACTGAGTAGCTTGTCCTAGGTACATTATAAAGCTTGTTCACGAAATAAAGTAGCCATCGTAAAATCAGTCTCTACTGTTACACAATTGTCCCATGTAGTTCTAATAGCCATGGGATTGTAAATTGATTCTTCTGTTTTATGTTTAAGAATCCAATATCCGAAAGCATTAGCTGAAAAGTCGTCAAAATCAAAACAACTTCAGATCATGCTTAATGCAAAAGTCAAGCCCAAAATAGTGCGAACTTCAGAGACGATTTCAACAATGTTAGACTTGAAATAGTTAATACAAATTGTAGATACGAGATTCACAGTTTATTATAGTATCGGTATTGTAGTTTAGTTAAGACCCATAGGGAAACTAAATGACCCAAAAGGTTAAAATAAGAAGAAACACTACTTAAATCCAGAAGTTTTAATAAAAGTCCATAATTATGGAGAAATTGATATAAATATCAACCACAGCGTCCGAGAAGATAGGCAAAGAGCCCTTCTTTGTAATAACACCCATACAAAGGTATGGTCTCATACAAAAAAAATACAGCAATGGCTACTTTATTTCGTGAACAAGCCTTAGTCGTCTACACCTTCGAGTTTAATCTCCGATTGTAACGGGAGTTTTCGTCTTATCCATGTTCATCCTAAGACGAACTCGCTCGAAGGCGCTACTGAGGTCAGCGAGCATCGTACTGAAATCTTCCAAGGTCTCAGCCAAGACCACCGTATTATCAGCGAATCGAAGGTGAGTGAGGTACTCGCTGTTTATGTTGATACTCACCTATTCCAATCCAGTCTTAAAGACATCTTCCAGTGCAGCGGTAAACAGATTAGGGGAGATGACACCTCCTTGCCTGTCTCCCCGCTGCACTATAATATGCTTCACTATAATATGCGTCTGGTCTTGGAGTCGGATTGACATAGTGGCGCTTTCGTACAAACACCTCAACATTTCGACATAGCGGTAGTCTACTTGGTACCGTTAAAGAGACTGTAGTACTGGCCAGAGTTTCGATCAAATCGAAGGCCTTGGGGGTTACCATGACGTACCAATGCAATTCAGTTTAGGTTCTGGGAAAGGGGCAGTGATACACGACTCGTATAGCCTTGTCCCTTTCTCTCGACCTAAATTAAAACGCATTAGTACGTCATGGAAACCCCCCTTATCGTAGTCCACAAACGCTAAACAGAGGTGCAGGTTATACCTATTCCTCGGTCTTCTGTATAACAATTACGAAACGCCAATTCGGAAACCGGCTTGTTCGGGAGGCTGGAAGTCCTCAAGCCTGCGTGCAAGACGATTTGTAATGACTCTTGAAAACAACTTATAAATATGGCTCGGAAGAGAGATGGATCGGTAGTTCTTCAATAAGGCGTTGTCACCTTTTTTCAAGAACAGTACCACCACTCTTCTGTTCCATGCGTTCTCCCTTCCGGAGTTGAACAACTTCTGAAGGGCCATAAGGATTGGTTTACCACCTGGCTTCAGATGCTCAGCTATAATTCCGTCTTCCCCAGACGCCCTGTTATTTTTGAGCTGTTCAAGAGCCATTCTAATATCACACAGGCTGATGTCTCTGATATCCTCTGTATAGTGCCGGGTCAGTCACTTACTTCATAAGAAATTTATCAATTATCAAATTCCGTGTGAAATAAACGTTTAATCCGGGTTGCTTGGTTAACCCAGGTTGATGCAATTTGCCCTAACAGGCATTATGGAGTATTTTGTTTACGCAAAATCGCTAAATTCCCGCAGTAGAAACGACGTACTGTCAACAATAAGTCAAAGCAACGTCCCTTTTTTATTCGAGGTACGCGACGGGTGCAATTTTTTTACAACTTATTTTGGCATGGAAAGTTCCAAAAAGTGTATATTTTTAGAAACTACAATAAATATGCTATCTTGTAGTATTTTTTTTATTTTCAAAAATTTATTTGGTAATACTTATATAACTCAACAATCAAAATAAAAACGGTGATTATTTTACCTTTATACCAATAATTATTTTTTTATATTTGAAACTCCTCATGTTTATTATCAAAAATGAATTCCCCGTGTCTGTTTTATATGAAAATGATACCAAATAATGAATAGTAGGCCTAAATATTAGACGAAAAATTTTTAAACATAACCCTTCCGTTTGCACATTCACCCCCCTCCCCCCTCGTTCAGGGGGGGAATTGGTTTTCCCTCCACATCTATTTTTATTTATTTTTACACCCTCTAGCTCTGGTAAAAATTACAAAACTGTAACTCACACCGCACAATTTTTTCCATTTGGACCTCTACTATAGACAAAAAATATTTATTTACATAATATACACCGTATTTTGAGACACTAATTACGTAATTTTTTCGTTTTCATACATAATAATTGTAATGGCAAGTGTGAGAGTCAGAGAACCTTAAGAATAAGATCTCAGGTGACTGACGGCACATGTCAAAATAAGTAACATTAGGATGTAATAAAAATAAAGGTTGCAATATACTTGTTCAGTCATTAAACTTATTTTTTAAAATACTCAATAACTCAACAGTTAAGACACTAGTTTCTTAGAGAAATTTATTATTTTTGACCTCAATAAGCTTCCCTTAAATTTATCGGAAATCAATAAAAACACTGTGTATGTTATATCCTCAAGCGCACCTGGCAACTACCAGATATAGTTGGACAAGTTTTTACAAACTTGCACTATTTATGTTTTGCCACTTGCCAGCGTATTGCGAACAGATGTTAGTTAAGTTGTATATTGATTTCTGACCTCGTCTTAACGTATGTAGTGTACATGTGTATCTACCACTGTATGTTCCTTATACAATACAACATAATTACACGAGATATCGTCACGGTCGTTGCTTTGTCATATCGTCTATCTATAGAAAGTCAAATTAGGCGTCAAGTCGCTGCCGCAATGTTACAAGGTTCTATGTTGCACTTTTATCAAGTTGAAATTTGAACATTGTCACACTGACACATAGTCCTGATTTAAATAACCCAAAAATCTAACAGAGAAGCGTATAATATTGGAGTAGCGAAGTGACGTCTAGAACTATACTAGTCTCAGCCGGCAGTTTCAATCGCATAGATATTTCCAAAGATAAATCCCATTTATTTTAGATTTATGTTTGCGTGATTGTCTTTAACATTCAAAATTATGAGCAAATTTGTTGTTTTGTAATACTCGTATTGCAGTGTCATCGTAAGACATTTCATGCCAAAATTAAAGCCATCGAAGTGTGTGTGTTTTTTACACATGTTAAGTATAGTTGCCGATTTCTAAGAATGAACATTTGGCAGTTAAGAAATGAGCTTTATACACGGTGCCCATGAGGAAGGGGAAAAAAATCAACAGCGGATTTCTGACCAAATTTGAAGTTAAAAATGTCATATGAAGTTTTCTGGATTGAGTCTATTTTAAGAGAAAACTATATATAAAACCGTTTTAGCCCGTTACGCTATGATAAACGCATTTTGGAAAACGATTTTGTTACCATGTTGTCTTAGTCCTGTCACACTTAATTAACAGACATCAAATGAACAAACAAAATCTTTAATTACCTAGCAAATAAAAAAAAACTTTTAAAGGGCATTTTTCGCGATAGTTTCATTAATAAAATCCTTTTTTTTGTGTATTGAGGCATTCATTTTTTGCAGATTTGACCAAAACTCACTTAACATTTTTTGCTTCTTTTAGTCTCAGGAATATGCTGTTAAATTTTTCCCTTTCCTCACGGGCACCTTGTATATAAATATATTAAATATATATGACGTTTAAACTATCAGAAAAATGATTAGCCTCGTCTTACCATCATATTAATAATAAACTGTGAAAAATTCATTCTTAAGGTGGGTTTACACCAAATGAGCGGATGCTCGTTCTATCCCCCACTCTACGAAATCAACGAATTTCGACGAATTACGTTTTGTGTAACGAACGAATTAGAAATTGGCAACTATTATTTATTATTATTTATTCATTGTGGTAATCAATGAGGGACGCATATGTGCATTAGTGGACGTCCTTCGGCTGAAATGATGGTGACGATAGTCATTCTTCCATTATGAGTCTACCTAATCGTATTAGAAAATGTCCTCTAAAGTGCGCTATTTTTTCAAATAGCAGGGAAAATTTTACTTCTAGAATTTGACTACATGGTACAAAATTAGATGAAATAGGTAAGGTACCTACATAATCGTTAGTTACTTTAGATTTATTCATATGTATGTCGTAATAACCAGTAAGACAATAGGTGTTTCAGACTTTTACGATAGCCATCAGTGATACACGTTAAGCCTTAAATAGCCTAGGCTTCATAGGCTGACTCACTTATTATGACCCGATCCTTTTTGAGACCTAACTGATCTTGATACGAATAAGGTTGGATGAACGATCTTATGTTCTTGTGGCCTAGCGTGGCCGTGTTGTGCGAGACATTGGGGACGTAAAACTGCATCGTCATCATCAGCCTAACAGCCCACTGCTGGACGTAGGCCTTTAAGAGGTCATAATCATCATCAAGCCTATAATAGTTTACTGCTGGACGTAGCCCTCTCCTATTAACTATGCGTATAGACGCATTAGGAGGTAAATGCCCATAATCACCACGCTGGGCAAGCGGATTGGTGATCGCAGTAATATGTCCACTGTGATGACGCTGCTGCCCATCATCAATCTTTCAAATAAAAATCAAATAATGGTCAATGACACTACAATGCCTTAATCGACTCTTACGAAACCCGTAAGAGGAGTTGGGGTGGTGACAAATGTATTTTTACTGCCTAAAAGCCCAAAATCGCCACGCGGGGCTAGCGGATTAGCGATTGTGTGTCCAACTATGGTGATGCCCATCATCATTCTATAAACGAATGGTTCATGACACTTCAAACCTTTAGTCAACTCTTACGCCCACGAGAAAGTGGTGACAAATGTGTTATTTCTAACAGCCGTCACCGGGCGGCATAATAACTGCATAAACAAATAAAATCGTAACTTATTGTTGTTTTGACGGCCTCCGTAGATCCGTCGGTAATATTCCCGATTCTAAGCCCAAAGTGAGGGATTTCTTTGTCTAATTGTTATTTTGGTGTAGTTTTTTAAAATTTTCCAAATTTAGACTTTTTTACATTTTTTCTACTCAGAATCACGAGCTCTTTCGATCCCGATAGAAATAAAAGTGTCCAAAAAAAATCCATTGAGTTACTATTTTTCATACAGTTTCTTCGACCGTAACTCAGTGGAAGACGAAAAAATGTATGGAATTCTCGGGACACATTTTTCTGCTAATGAGGATCGAAAGAGCTCGCGAAAAAATATGAAAATAGGTAGGTATCCAAATTTCGAATATTTGTGAAAACTACAACAAAATAAAAATCGGCCCAGTTGTCATTATAACAAACTTCTCTATTATTTTATTAGTACAAATTAAAACGGAATATTTACCATGTATTATAATTATTGAGCACCCAATATTTCGGCATTGTTGCAAATGCCATCTTTACGGAGTAACTGACGAACTGCGAGTTTTAGTAGTACAGTGTATTCCCAAAGTAAGCGATAATTGAGATTACAAAAGTACCTACTACGTCGGCTTGTGTGATAAAATACCCCAAGATGTTTATTTATGATTCCGGTTCGATACAACCAAATATCATAATACCATATTCCTAAAACGTCGAAATCCCAAAACAGATTAGTCTCATAATGTCTAAAACTTGAAATGACTTAAACCTACTTCTCAAATTGCCGTATTCCCAAAATGTTTTTAAAAGTCAAATTAACTTAAAACCAAAACTTCACTTTCTCAAAATGCCTAAAATGCAGTATCCATGAAAACTGTATAAAATTGGATAATAAAACATAGTGCAAGGAATATAAATACTTACTGTACTGTAAATAACATTTTAGGTATTCTGAGAAACTATCGTTTTGAATTTTAGTTATTATGAACCTAACGCATTTCGAATATTAGATGTAATATGCCAATGTCATTTTGACATTTAGATGTACTGAAAATAAGTTTTTAGGAATTTTATACATTTTACTACTAATCTGTTTTAACATTACGACATTCTAAGAACATGGTATTATTACATTTGGTTGAAACGAACCGGAACCTTATTTATTAATTGTTATGATGCGCGTGATCAAATGTCCCCAGCAAATCTTCGCCAGTATTGTTTACTATTGGTTTCAATGAATGCCGTGGCCAAACATTAATTGATCTCAATAAAGCTCAGTTTAACTGCGCACGCGACTTCTCGAGCGTTCAGTATCTGTGGCCCGTTGCGTAACATCTTATATATCATGATATAAGGTGCCCTCTTTCGAATTCCTTTTATTAGAAAATCAAGTTGTGTAAACAGTATAAACACATCAAGGATCTCCTACATCCTATTTGCCATATGGTTACTACTTGGTAAGGATTTTTTTACTTAAACATTGCGGTCAGTGAAAAGCCAGCAATCCAAAACAAGTGAATCGTTTATGATCATAGTATCTGCGCCACGCACTTCAGCCGCGTAAAACAGATAATGACTTCCTTAGATTCAAAAAAAATATTACGGAAAAGCAAAATAATATGAGAACAGATCAATTTAGAACGGAGGAGGTTCTCAATTGGACTGTTTTTTTTTATGTGGGTTACTCGATATCTACGAGAATTGTGAACCGATTATGAACATTTTTTTTTTAATCGAGTGCGTATAACCCTGATATGGTCCTGTTGCCACCAGTCGGGGTCTGACGATGGGGTCTTGGAGAAATCGGTTTTTAATTCGATGATTAAGTACATATTGTTAGATATATAATTATGTTTCGAAATTTTCGAAACGAGTTCTCATTTTATTTTGCTATTTCGTATTTTTTTTTAAACAAGTCACTTTTTTGAAGGCATAAAACTGACGTGTTCAAAAATGCGAACTACCCAATTATCGGCGGAAACCACCAACTCCACCAAGGTAACATATGAATACTTGTCGCTGCCTGTCTAATACGGGCTTAAGCCGAATCGCTTCCTTCAATTAGTAATTAGTCTACTATATTTATCACACATACTACGTAAGCCAACATTGAATGAGCCATTTGGCACTAGTTTCGAACTATGATTAATTTTTCAATTGTCTTTAATATTACTCAAATCCATTACAGTCGTATTGGTGTTTTTCGTAATTTAGCATTTTGTATCCTTCAATTGAATTATTGGCTATTTTTAACAGACTTCAAAAAAGGAGGAGGTTCTCAATTCGACTGAATTTTTTTTTTGTCTGCTGGTTATCCGATTTCTCCGAGAATCTTAAACCGATTAGAATTTTTTTTTGTAATCGAACGTGTATAACCCCAAGATGGTCCCGTTGGCACCAAGTTGGGGAGATGATGATGGGATCTTGGAGAAATCGAGGGTTGTCTTCATATGTTATAGGTACCTACATGTATGGCGCTTTAGGAAATTATAATTCATTTACAAGCATTTGCCTTCATAAAGTAGGGTTGATGATAGCGAATAATGTTCACATTTGCGTGGTTGTGGATATCAAACGTATGTCCATTGTCCATAGCATAGCTGGATAGCACCGTTACGGTCATAAGGCCACACGGTCTGGATTGGATAGTGTATTAACAGTATAATATTGCCCATCACATTGAAACGTTAAAAGCTTATCGTTCATGGTCATGGATTAGCTCCGACATGTAGATAAAGCGGGTATGGTATAAACAAAACTTGAGATAAACAAACGTATTTCCTGTATCGCGAGTATTTTATTCGGTATTATAGAGAATGCGTGCAGTTGTATGTATTTGAAGGTTCCACGGAAAGAACATGTCTAGTCAATTCAAATTACAGAAAGAAAAACCACCTAACTTTTAACAGAATAAGGTGCGAATTTGCACGATTTTTTTAAGCACTGGACATGTTTTTTCCGTTAACCCTTCAT
The DNA here is from genome assembly GCA_025490895.1 of Thaumatotibia leucotreta. Taxonomy (NCBI): domain Eukaryota; kingdom Metazoa; phylum Arthropoda; class Insecta; order Lepidoptera; family Tortricidae; genus Thaumatotibia; species Thaumatotibia leucotreta. The sequence goes on along the minus strand of JALPQI010013296.1, from coordinate 18,963 downwards.
TTAATGTTTATCAAGACACATAGAGCCGGAAGGCCGAGTCACACCAGAGATACGTGTGCAGCACGTGCGCAAGTGCGTGGCGTGCTCGTTGTAACGTAGGAAATGTCATAGTAGATGGCACATCGCTTACACGCAACGCGCACGCTGTGCAATGTGTATTTCCAAGTGTAGTGAATGTTTCAAATGTTTTGTGGTATAACTTAGTTCTTTGCCATCTTCGCAGGACAATCAGTCAGCAGCAGCGATATCTACACGGACGAAGAGCTCATAAAGATCTACACACGTCTGTACGATTGTCTAATTCACAATCGTACTAATACGACAAAAGGTGTTGTAGATATGTTAAAGTAGACATAGATAATTTATATGTTTTATGTTGTCCGTTTAGGTAGATCAGAGGACTGACTGCGAACATCGAAACTGATTTTGAGCATCTATCTCTGTCATTCCCATGAAGACGCCGTTGGAATAACAGAGAGCGATGCTTGGAAATTACGATTTTCGAAGTTCGCGTTAGGCTTGTAGAGGGCGTAGCGAAGTTGCCAAGATGACAATTGACAATCGTTGCTCGTCAAAGCCAACCCTTACTACAATTATAAGTTCGAAAGTTATTCAGTCTGCGGCTCTACCACGAACTTTGTAATTCGCAAATTTCGAGAATATTAATTTCGATGTTCGTGGAAGTAGGCCTGTTCACTATGGCTACACTTTGAGGATTTAGTAATGGAGTCGGCTTCATATCGTTTCCCCTCTGCCAAAGACTTTGGCCAAGATTTTGTACATTGACCAAACCTGTTTATAAAAACTATTTCATTAATCGATTCTTCGCAGTCTTGTAATCGTTATGTACCCGTAACAAGCTCCGTCAAAATGCCTGTATGTGCTATGTATGGATTCGAAACTCGTTCAAATATATCATGTATACAAAATAAGCGATACCATTTCATATCTTGCCTTTATTTGTTTATATTACAACATTTTATTACATAAAATTGTTCAAGAAAATCAAGTACCAGGGAATCGATAGCAAAATCGGTTTCGAAAATATCGCACACAATTCGTATTTTCATTTTTGACTGATGGAGAAAGTTTGACATTTATTGTATTCTCGTATTTAAGGTTAATAAGGTCTACCCATCTTTAAATTTTGTAGGAAATATCAGACTTAGTGAATCAAGTAAGACAGAAGACTCTGCCTTGGTCTAATGTTAAGCTTATATGTAAGCCAATAAGGTTGAATATTTATTGCGCTTATTTGGAATACGTATTACGCGCAAAAATACATAGTGATGTGAACGTTACTCTTTATGACACAATGTCGAGAGTAGGTGTAAAATGTCGAGATACGGACACTTGTGTTTACGTATATTAGTGTTCTCACAGTAAGTAAATAAAAACACAGTCTTATCGAATTCAATAACTTCATTTTTACAAGTGCTACTTAACGCTAGTTGGACCTATATTATAAATTGTATTTAAGTACTTACTAAAATATCACTAAGGAATATCAATATCACCGGCCTTATTGCAAAAACTTGTATGTATACGCACCTACGCACCTTGTACCTACGCACTTGTATTCAAATTGTATCCTTACGAGTATTCACAATTAAGCCTCAGTGAGTTTTACCCCAGCTAACTAAATCTTTCTTACTACAACAAAATAAATAATACTCGTATGTACACTCGTATGGACAATGGACATACATTGTTTTCTTTCACAACCGCTAATTAATATTATTTATTAAATATTATAATTGATTTACGGATTTCGAAATGCACGTGATTGACCGAGACTTTCCTTACAGTTACAGCCTTCGTAGTCAAAGATCGCGATAAATGAAAACATAATCAATTGAAGTAGGGTAATAGCAAGACATTCAGGCGGTTTTGTATTAAAATTGGTTGATTAATTAATAACTGCTACTAATTGTCTGTTTATTTTTATTTAAATACTCAAAACAACAATATATAGTACCAAGGTGCACGTCAATCTATGACGTTGAGAAAAATATAATTATCGATACGATAATCTTCAGACACTTGAAAGCCATATTAATCGGTTCGATTACACCTACGTCGATAGTTTGAAATTGTGTCCGCATAGAAATTTTACTGTATTAGTGTGATAAAGTGATAATTTAACTTAGTGTTGTGGTATTGTTTAAGTGTGCGTGAGTAGTAACGAGAAGAAGAAATGCATTTGTAGTTAGATCGTTTACATGTGTGCTACCTCGTCCCCCTCGGAAATCGGCAGAATGTTTTGTTAGGAAAGTTATAGCGATACCGTCTCCCCATACTAAATCCTCAAAGTGGCTACACGATCAAAAAGCCTGTAAGATAATTGTTACGAGTATATAGAGGGTTACTTTTTCACCGGTACAGTAAATTTTACCATAATAATATCATTGATATCGATAATCACATTTATCAAATATTTTTAACACATTTTTTTTTAATTTTATTAATTTATCCTTCACGCAAACGTAACATAATGGGCGCATTTATTACAAGGCGTCAACGCTGCGGTATGACGTAGGCGGCGGGAAGGGGCAATCCAACCCGCCATGCCGCGCGCGATGACATTTCAAACAATGACAGTTGACAGTTCGTGCGTTTTGCTAGTTAAGTACGTGAAGCACGTCGATAGATACGTAATACGTGCACATTTCTTGTTACATTTGCTGATAAGTTCGAACAATACTATTTTAGTTTTTTTGTTCTAAAGGGGTAGTAACAAAAAAATAGTTATTTATTATACAAGGGGGCAAAGTTGTTGTTTAACTGTCGTGCCAATATTGAGACCTGAGCTAGCGAAAGATTCCAAAATTGAGCCACGAGCGTAGCGAGTGGTTCAAAAACTGGAATCTTGAGCATTGCGAAGGTCTCAAGGCACGAGAGTTGAACAAACTTTGCCGCCAAGTGTAATACAACTTTTTTCCCCTCACTATCGCGAGGAAATGTGATTACAAATCGCATCCAAATGTAAATTAACTTAAGGAAACCATTTAAAACTCAATGTCGAAACGTATCGTAGAATAGAGTTACTTCTGGAATTTAAATATAGCCAATGGCTTACAAAGTCACCCATGAGAACGACCAATTTAACATGTGAGCTCCGATTGCGCATGTTTACTACGGTCATACAGATCCACTTATACTAGGCAGTAGGGGGCTATAGGAATTAGAGCAATGTCAAATTACTTTATTCACAAGTGTGTAAAAAGCGTTTTTACCCGCTCGTATTAAACGATAAACGAGCGCTTTACGAGCTAGTGAGGGGAAAATGTATTTTGGACTACTATTACGTAGGTATGTTGCTTTATTGTACTGGTGAAAAAATAACTCTGTATATTCAGTGACGTTGACGAATGTTGCCATCTTGGCTGCGCCCCTAGCTGTTGATTGAATTATAATTAAAAATTCTACAATTTATATCTTTACAGTTACACACAAATACTGTCCCGGCATGAGTAAATAAGCTTATGTGCCTTGTGAAGATAAGCTGTTGCCGTAGCACGTAGATATTCACGCTTGTAAATGCATGCCACACGATCGTCGTCAAGTTTTAATAGGATTAGCTTTAACGTCGTAAAAGACGTCTCGCCCAAGTAGGGTTAAGGCCAAGCCACACCAGATGCGTGTGCAGCACGTGCGCGTGTGCGTGGCGTGCGTGTTGTAGCGTATATAAATGTCTTATTTGATGACACACCGTTTGCTGATCACGCGCACGTGAACGCCACGCAAGCGGTGTGCTATCTTATATGACGTTAACATACGCTACGCACACGTGCAGTCGTGCACGTGCTGCACACGCATTCTGTGTGTCTCGGCCTTTAGGTTAAAGCAACATTACCTAGCAACGACACAGACTATCCGTCCATCTTTTATTCACGTAGTCTATCTCGCGGCGACATACTGTCGCACAAATCATATACGAAACCTACAAGGTCATCATCATCATCAGCCTATCTCAGTCCACTGCAGGACATAGGACTCTCAGACGCATTAGGAGGTAAATACCCATAAAACGCTGGGCACCACTATGATGTATGGGTCCACTATGATGACGCTGCTGCCCATCATCATTCATCAACCTTCTATTAAAGAATAATCAGTGACACTTCAATCCCTTAGTCGACTCTTACGACACCCACGGGAAGAATAGGGGTGGTGACAATGACAAATGTATTCTTACTGCCGTCACCACACGGTTACAAGTCATCTTTCTTCATATCGTCGGTTGACACTGACAACTAAAACTCATCCTTGTGTTAACTGAGGCCCTGCTATGCTATTCTCTTATTGACATATTCGACGCTGCGTTCGTCAACGAGCTCGATGTCGAGACAGCCTTGTCTAAAATCCTAGCTGTTTGATTTGACATTAGGAATCGAGGCTGTGAGCGAGGTTGTGGGCGAGTTCATCGCTGTTTTTCGTTAGAGAATACGAAGTTCATACATTAAACGTCAAACTTTCGACGCAATGTAGTTCCAGCTCACGCCGCATTCGTCGCCGAGCACTAGTGTCGTTTAAAGTACATTATGCCCTGGCCACGACATCGGTCTAAGGCGATTGGCTAAGGCGACCAGCGGCGAGCGAATTAAACAAAATCAAGACCGCTAAGGAAGCATGCCACGACAATTCGCTGTGGGCTAAATCGCGCGCGAATTTACTTGCGCGACCGGCTAAGGCGACCAGCGGCGCGGCGGGCGGCGAGATTAAACGCACTGGCGGTTTGAGCCATGCCACGACTTCGAGCGGCGCGAACGGTCTTAGCGGCGGCACGTATCGGGCGGAATTTTAAAGATCAAAATATTTTGTTTTATTCGCTCCGCGATGTTGGACACAGAGGCGTTTATAAGTAAAATTTTAAATAGGCCTGTCTTGTGGATGGCACAGCATTCGCAACACAAGTTGCGGCATGTAATAAAACGGTTATGGGAAGAAATAAAAAACATTTTCCGAATCAGAGCGGTAAGTTTAATGTTATTGTATATTAAATAGGATTGCTTACAAAATAATTTATAAATAATAATTTCGAGACACTGAAGGGCCACTTTTGATAATGATATTTTGCGTCCTTTGATTACGTCCCATTCGCTCACCGCTTAGGCGCTTAGACCGTTGTCGTGGCATGCTCACCGCTTAGACCGTTTTCGCCGCCCCGCTCGCCGCTGCCGCGGTCGCCTTAGACCAATGTCGTGGCCAGGGCATTAGTGAATACCATTTTTAGGCTCGACGCTGCCACAGCACTGACACAGCGCTGACAGCAAGGCGGTTTCCTTAGTGAATAACACTGCTGGTTTTTCTGGCCGGCGACCGACGCGTGTCCGCCGTCGACGACGTTCGAATGTTTCGTTCGCGAATGTTTGAGGGTGGTTTCTCTGAGGCCTTGGTCGTTTTCACCCGCCGGCCGCAGCCGACGACGTCCAGTCGGCCGCAGCGTGTGAATGGTGTATTCGGGAATGTTCGGGAGTGGTCGTTTTCGCCCGCCGCGTGCGGCGTCCCCGCGCCGCCCGCTAACTGCCGCCCGCTGGCCGCCGCGTCTCTAGTCATTTTGGAGCATTGCGGCGTGTGGACGCTCGGACAATATGGATAAATTTACAAAGGAAAGTGACGAGTTTTTGATTTCCGCCCGTGTGATAGTCGAAAATATTCCACAAATTATAGTTCATTATCATTTAAATGCCTAGTGATCAAAATATTGTAGGCACCCTCTGTTTTTCTACATTTAAATATGTTGTTCTTCTTTTTCTTCTGCTTTCTAATACTATTAGATAGTCCTCCTCCTCTTCTTCCTTAAGCAGTAGATAAGCTATAGTTTTTTCCATCACACACGTCCGTTCACAAACAAAACTCTCGGAAACTGCCGCGATTGGCCGCCGCGGCTACGATCTCAAAACGACCATAATACCCAGTTCACACGCTGGCCGCGGCGGCCGGCGTCTGTCGTCGGCCGCACGCGGCGGGCGGCGGCTGGTCAAAACGACCGAGGCCTTACACGTCGTCGGTTACCCGCTGCCGGCCGCCGGCCAGAAAACCCACGGCCTACACTTTATGTAGCCGCATAGGTAGCCGTGAGGGCGTGAGACCGTGTCTCGATTTCAATACCCAGAGAGTCGCTCTGATTATTTATAAGTAATCTCAAATTAGGACACAATATAAACTAATTCTTGTTTTCCAGGACACCTCTACGAGTACAAAACTCACTTCCCTCTAGGTAATGACTTTGATATCCTAGTTATGCATGGCGTTTTTATGGCTTTGGTTGAAGATTTATTTATTTCAAAAAAATCCAGGCTAAGACGCCTCTATCATTTGTTTTGCAAGTGCATTCTTGCCCTGAGGGCCTACCGCAAGTCAAGTGACGTGTTGCCTCTCTCTCGAACTTGTGAATTCGTACAAAAGAGTGACAGTGAGGTGAGTGAGGCAACACATCTATCGTGGTTCTTTGTTGGACATCTGTTTTGGTTCTTGTTTGTACTCTAACAATATTCATTTTTGTATTGCGGACAAATCATGCTACTTTTACTACTTTACTGGAAGTAGTATGCTTTATAAAGATCTTAATGAGGGCCTAGTGTAGGTAATAGGTAAAGTAGACTTATAATATAAAAAACGTCTCGATCGCGTTTAAACGTGATCGAGACGTTTTTTTATACGATATTACCTACACTAGGCCCTCTGGTTGCCACTGTGAGATTGTCCGAAGTGGTACATAAATACCCGTGTTTATACTGAACGGGAAGACTGACTAAGAAATTCACAGCAATTTCTCCTCCAGGCCGCTCATTCAATGTAGAGTGGGTATTAGGGTGTCCCATATTTAACGATTTTAAGAAATTACTAACGTATACCCCCTAAATCGGTGACTTCTACCTCAAAACACTCTGAAAATAAATTTCAGTTCATTCCTGTAACTGCAACCCGTGCCGCCGACTTTCATGCCATTTTCCTGTACAATGTATGAAAATGGCGAATTTTTTTTATACTACTCCCTTATAAACATTTTTTCATAAAACTTACTTGATGAGAACAGAAAAACTTTATCATCAACTTACTGTTTGGCCAAATTTTTCCATAGTAATTTGTATGGGAATTTCCGTTGAAAGTCGGCACGGGTTCCTGTTACAGGAATGAGCAGATTTTTTTTCCAGTGTGTTTTGGGGTTAAAGAAACCGATTTAGGGGGTATGCGTTATTAATTTCTAAAATTCGTAAATTATAGGACACCCTAGTGGGTACGTTGATTGCGCCGTGTGGTGACGGCAGTATAAGAATACATTTGTCAGCACCCCAACTCTTTCGGTGGGTGTCGTAAGAGTTGACTAAGGGACTGAAGTGTCATTGATTCATTAATTGAATATTAATGATGGGCAGAAGCATCATCATAGTTGGCACATTACTGGGATCGCCAAGCTTGCCCAGCGTGGCGATTATGGGCATTTACCTCCTGATGTGATCATATAGGTAATAGGAGAGGCCTATGTCCAGCAGTGGACTGAGATGCGATTTTGATTTTGTGCTAACATTTCATTTAATATTAAAGTTGAACATATCGCTGATTGGATCACAATTATTATTTATAATTATTTATTTAGTAGGATCATAACGTATACGAGTTGTGACTATGCCATAGCGCGATATCTCGCAATGATAACAATATCGGCTGGCCAAAAATAACTTCGTCTACCGTTCGTCTGGCGGTGATTTTAGCGGGTCGACTTAATCATCAACTGTACCTATTCGTTTAAATACTGTTAATAACATGTTACTTTGTTAAAAAAAATGTTCACGTGTGGCGCCATTATTCATATTTTGTGACTTAACCTACGAACAAATAAAACATGGAAGCCGCGCGCCACACTAAATTTCCTTTAAAAAACGGTCCTGAATTTTAGTTTACAAGTGTCACCCCCTGTTCAATGCATCACGGCAATGAATTTGAATGTGAACCTATAAAAACTTAACCGCCATTTAAAAATAGTTGTGATTGGCCCATCAAAGTTTTGATTGGCGATATTCAATAAACATTTGTCAAAGATGTTGCGCCGAAATATGCGCGGTGTCACGAAAAGCGCTAGTCCTGCCCATCTTGGCACAATTGAACAATTGGTTTTGGAGGCATTTTTGAGCTGGGGCGTTGGACGTCCATGTTATATATGGTCGCAGGACTTAACCTTTTAAACGCTTTCCCTCTCGCATTAAAATGTGTCAGTATCTCTACTAAGCAATAGGCAGGGAGCTATTGAACCATTTGTACAGTCGCCAGCAAATATATCGAAGCAGCCAGAGCGCTTACAAATATCTGAACATGCCTCTTGTATAGCGTTAAAGTACATCTTCAGATATTTTTGAGCACCGTAACTATCTGATGATGACTATCGTCGGGGATAGTGCAATACCACGTAACTAACAAATTCAATTAGTCAATTTGAGTGTCAATTGTTTGATATTTGAACTCTATCTGCTTCGGTAGTTACGAGGTATTGCACTTTACTTGGGACATTAATAGAAGTTGCCTGGTATATGGAAAATTGTAAATTTCGTAAAAAAAATTTTTGTTCGTTTTCGTACATAATAATTGTAATGGCAAGTGTGAGAGAACCTTAAGAATAAGATCTCAGGCAACTGACGGCTGCTGACGGCACACGTCAAAATAAGTAACATTAGGATGTAATAAAGGTTGCAATACACTTGTTCAGTCATTAAACTTATTTTTTTAATAACTCAATAACAGTAAGAGTTAAGACACTACTTTCTTAGAGAAATTGATTGTTTTTGACCTAAATAAGCTTCCCTTTAATTTAACGGAAATCAATAAAAACACGGTGTACATCTGCGTTCCCGTTCTAAACCGAAAAATAAAACACCCAGCTATAAGAATATCGCAATTATATCAAGCTGATTCACCTGTCTTTAGTATACAATTCTGTAATATTTTTTCTCCAAATAAATGCTATTTTACGCCTCCAACATTCCTTAACAAACATCCAGCCGCTGATTCGAGTTATTGTTGGCTTCTCGTTCGCACATTAAAGCTGCCATTACATCAAAAATACATTTGACTAATCTATTAAATCGAATTGTTTTTAACTCGCATCATCTTTGAAATTTACTCGGTATATCGTGAGAGGCTCGGAATCTGGCAAGTGTTTCGAGTTTGGTATAGTACAATCGCCGTAATACACGGTGTTACGCGAGCATTGCGAAAGATTTTAACTATGCATTCTAGACATCAAAATAAACAAAAAATATTATGAGACCTAATGTCAATTCAACCAAAAAAAAATGTTTTTTTTCTTTTTTTTTTAGGCCGATTTCAATACTTTTTACATTTCCAGTACTTTTTATCATAACAACAATTTGTTTAAATTATTTATTTCAATTGTTTTTTTAGGTAGAGGTTATTTCGTCAAGTCTATTCGTATTTTTTGATTGTCAGGCAAAAGGTGTGGTAATATTAGAACACATTGTGGTAGCATTGTAATCCAAAAGAAGTTAAATGACGAGTTACGTTGAAAAACTTATTTCGAAAAAAGGTTGATTATCTCTGAAACCAAGCCGAATCCAGGAAATTTTATATAACATTAAAGACTCTAAATATGGTCAGGAATCCAGCATTAAAAGCTTTCGGAATGCTGACGTAACACCGTGTATGTATCGGAGCGCTAACGGTGCTAAAAGCCAAGCCACACCGGATGCGTGTGCAGCACTTGCGCGTGCGTATGCGTTGTAGCGTATGTAAATGTCAGTAGATGCCACACCGCTTGCGTGGCGACCACGCGCGTGTCCAGCAAAACGGTGTGCCATGCTATGACGTTTAACACAACGCGTTCGGTTTGGCTCGACATTTAAACATATTTTAAGATTCGATGCACTCTAGGTAACGCTATGACAATAGTTGGCTGTTTAGATACTTGTGTGCACCTGTGTAGGTAACCGTTTCTCTCAAAATTTAGGTTCTCTCTAGATCTAGAGAGAGAGATGGATGGAAAATGGATATCTTACGGTGTATTTTAATATATATTATCGCTTCGTGTGTGACGGCCTTTACGGCGCAGGTATAATACAAGGTGGGAATGAGATACCGACAGACTTTACCAATGCATTTTTGATGTCAAAGGAAGTAAAAAATATTATGAGAGTTTAAGGAGTTAATTTTTTTTTAGTTTAACGTTTTTCTGATACTTTTTGTCATTTTCTCTAACTTTCGTCAGTGAGTATATCAAGATGAAAACTATTAGTGTAAGAATTTTAATCGTGCAGGCATCTATGAGTGACTTATGATTTTATAATGAAAATAGTTTTTTGAAAAAAATGTCATTATCTCTTAAATTAAGCCGAATCCAGAAAAGTTCATATGACATTATAGTCTCAAAATGTGGTCAGGAATACAACTTTCAAGTTTGTCGGGTTACTCACTAACCCTGTATATGTAGGAAAAACTTATGTTCATGGTAGAATTCCGTTGACATCCTTAATCTTTACGTAAGTAAAAGGTTCCTATCGTTAGCGAAATTTAACGATATGTAATTATTAGTTAGAATTTAGAAACCGCAATTAAATTGATTTGGTATACCTTAATTCATTTGAAGATTAACCTAGTTCTATGTAGGGCATACTCTCAAGTTATAAACACTTAAACAGTCATGGTTAGGCACTGGTCTGCATTAGGGTTGAAGCTTCCGTAACAAATCAAACGCGTGCGTCTTACGTAGCATTGAAATTTTCCGGATTAAATCCCGATTCTTTCAAAACAGCTCGTTTTTTCCGGATTTTTTCGAAAAAATCAATGAAAGATTCCACTATAATTTTCAACTCTAAACCAATGCGAATTAGATCTAATTTTCACTTTTACCAGGATAACGCGATGTCATCGAAGAAAAGTCAATTGAAATAGATGGCAAGGAGTGACAGTGGCAGTGACATTGATTATTTCTGTAAAAACCCGAAAAAAAACGAAAAAACACAAAATTTTCATATATTACCGAAAAAAACCATTTGTCTTTTCCGACATTTTCAACGCTAGTCTTACGCTGCGATTAACGCACAAAGCAACCGCACCATTTTTGAGTTTGAAGACATGAAGACCTTCCACGCCTGATTTCATCATCCGAAGTAACAATTGTCAAAACGTCACTACTTCAAAAAACTAGTATCTGGTACAATAAGCCAAGAGAAAAATATCGTAAAGAATGTATGTTACATGTAGAGATAGGTACTACGTTTCTACTTTGAATAGCAGTATGAGATACGCGATTTTTTCAAAGTAGTGACGAAATATCAAGTGTCTAAAATAGATTTACTGTACCATGGTAGGTGTGCGTAAAATAGTAAGAGTGACACCTGTTGTCGTCTAATTCCTAAACAGTTTAAACGAACATAGTGTGAGGCATTTGATAGTCGTGTGCGTGTCATATGTATAGCACGCAAAGTATTTTGAATTGAATCGCGCTCTATGTATAGACTACCCTCTTTTTAATTAGCACCTCTACTATGCGCTATACTAAGGATATTATTGACATTACAGTGAATTTATTTATTCATATTCATTGACAAATTACGCCGTTTAAACATTAACCCCCTTATTCACATACGTCTTATCAATATACCAGCGAGGCCGGAAGGGAAAAACGATACTTATCAGCTTATTAAGTTAGGAGACGTTTATGAATACTTAAGGTGTAGTAATATTTAAGAAATCGAATATAAAATCGTTGCTCAAGTGATTACGCACGTTAAACTGTTTTTTAGCAAGTTCGTGTATAGGTATTGGTATTTATTGTGTTTTTTCTTAATAAAGTTAATAAATAACAGTCAAATTAAATGCGATGAAGCAGATCGGGGTATGGGAATTAAAATTGTAGACGGTAAATTACAACCAATTAAGAGGAGCAACAAATCTTAATGAAAATGTTTCATGTAAACAACTGAAAGCAACATTTTTGTTTTGATTATAATGTAACGTACCGTACCACATGTTCTCTTAGCAGTTGTAGCGTACGGCGAAAAACAGGCAATTTTGTTTATCCTAAACGTAAACAATGACATTTGGTAGCATTTAATTTCCTCTAACATCTTTAGTAAGCTCATAGGTTTCTATTTTAGTGATCCAAAATAATCTTACTCTGTAAGTTATTATGGTTGGTTTTCGAAGGAAAACGTTAATAATTTAATAAGAATTTAACTACGACGCCTACACGCGTAGTAATAATTGTTAGCAGATATAAGATTCGTAATGCGCAGTGTTAAATAAAGGCACAGACATATTTTTTGTTTATTATAACGTAAACAAACTATCGTTTTGCTCACCAAAAATGTATGTCATACACCATGCGTCAAAGGCTTTTAGATATATTTATCTAACTACTATTTACGGCCTTTTTTTAAATCCCTGGATAAATATATATGTCAGATAAAATTTACACTATCATTCTCTTCAGTAGCCGTACCCTGAGCTGGAAAGTAAAATATACGTTAGGTTTTACTCGATACGTACTTAATGCATTCTATCGCGCTTGAATTGGTATATTGGAGTGAACCCGATGGCCTGCTTTACGATTCGAGTATACTCTAAGCCCCCTTTTTTTTGTTGACGCAGGAGAGAATGCGTTTACGCATCGTCAACACGGGCTGGGGGAGCTACATGATGGTATGTGGGGCTCGCTCCTCCAAGGAGGAGAATACCCACTAAACTCCCCTGCGACGTTGCCCTCTCTTCCGTTATGGGGAGCATCTTGGGATCGTGTACATTCTACCACGATGCACCCCCGACTGTCCCGGCTAGTATACCGGGGATACCCTAACGTTACGGTACTTGCAAAGTCATGGTACGGTTACAGGCATTAAAATAAAAGAACAGCTAACATTTATTTTATCTGACAACTGTATTTTATTTGCAGATGGTGAAATAGGCCCTTAGCGAAACTCGAAGAAATATATATTTAATATGATCCGCATAAAGTTGAGATTCAGATATAAAATAGATTTATTTAAAATAGACTGTGCGTTTAAACTTATTGGCATTATTTTATTACGCATCCGAAAATTAAGATAAATGTCATTTTAACCTTTTGGACGACAACAACTGATATATTGGCACCGCAGGCTCAACGTCAAAGACCGATATACAAGTCCTGGTCCACTAAGCAATATAAACCTACATGCACGTGCATAAAGTTCACATTCAGATTTGACATTCTATTGACGTGGCGTCTGAGTGACGGCTTTCGTATTTGACGTGTCGTCAAAAAGGTTAATGTTCGTACTTCGTAGTTCCGCTAGCTATTTTAAATATAAAATGTTAATTGTATCTATTTCTATATATTATATTAAAAAATGAGCTCACATTGTCATTTTCTCTTTCCAGTCCTCGTGGAGGCGTGTCACAACGAGCCTGGGTGTCTCCAGGACCGAGCTGGTCTGGAAGCCATCACGCAACTCCACAAGCAATTGGACGACGACGCCAACGGCAACGTCGACCTTAGCGAGAGTGATGATGTAAGTTCCCTTTCTGTGAATCGGATATGGATCCTAGTTAAAGCCTAAGCTTGGATAGACATCCAATCTTGGAGACCCAAGAGCGGGGTTTGTAGCCATCACGCAACTCCATAGGCATTGGACGACGGTGCCAACGGCAACGTCGACCTTAGCGAGAAAGATGATGTAAGATCCCTTACTATAATAGGACATGAGTTTGAAGCCAGTACGCAAGTCCACAAGCTATCAGACGCCAATGGCATCGTCGACGACCTTAGCGAGAGTGATGATCCTTTCTCCACTATTAAAACTAGGATATGGAAAGCTTGGGTGTCTCAATGACGAAGACTTGGGCTTACTAGCAACCGGACGTCAACGGGAACGTCGACCATAGTGAGAGTGATGATGTAAGTTCCCTTACTGTTAATAGAATATGACAAGCTTAGGTGTCTCTAAGACGAAAGCTTGAGGTCATCATGCAGCTCTACTAGCAACCAAACGCCAACGGCAACGTCGACCTTAGCGAGAGTGATGATGTAAGTTCCCTTACTGTTAATAGGATATGGCAAGCTTGGGTGTCTCTAAGAGCTCCCTAAGACGGCTTGGAGACATCCAAGACGAAAGCTTGAGGCCAGCATGCGACTACTAGCAACTAGACGCCAACGGCAACGTCGACCTTAGCGAGAGTGATGATGTAAGTTCCCTTACTGTTAATAGGATATGACAAGCTTGAGTGTTTCTAAGAGCTCCCTATCTCCTTGTAAAGATTAGCAACTGGACGCCAACGGCAACGTGGACCATAGCGAGAGTGAAGTAAGCTTCCCTGACTGTTATTAGAATATGGTAGCTTAGGAGTCTTAAAGACGAGGGCTTGAGGCAATCGTGCAACTCTACTAGCAACTAGACGCCAACGGCAACGTCAACCTTAGCAAGAGTGATGATGTAAACTTACTTTACTGTTTAAACTAGGATATAGCAAGCTTGGGTATCTCTAAGACCGGGGCTTCAAGGCATCACTCAATTCCAAAAGCAACTGAACGCCAACGTCGTCCAGTGGTGATGTTAGCTTTCCTTGCTGTTAATAGGATATGGCAACCTAGGGTGACTCCCAAGACCAAGACTTGAAGCAATCATGCAGATCAACTTGCAACTGGACACCAACGGAACCGTCGACCTTAGTGAGAGTGATGTAACCTTCCCTTACTGTTAATAGAATAAGGCAAGCTTGGATATCTCCATGATCGGGCCCGAGGCCATCTCGTAGCTCCGAAATCAACCGGACGCAAACGGCAACTTCGATCTTAGTGAGAGTGATGACTGATGATGTAAGCGTCCCTTACTGTTAATACGATATGACAAGCTTGGATGTCTAAGACCGGGTCTGAGGCCATCTCGTAGCTCCGCAAGTAACCGGATGCCAACGGCACGGCGACCTTAGCAGCAGTGATGACACTGATGACTTCCCTGACTCTTATTACGATTAATATAACGGGGTGTTTACCACTCGTACATTTGTCCCTTACTGTTAAAACTATAGGATATAGCAAGCTTCGTTAGGTGTCGCTGGCGTAGTAGGCGTGACAGTAATGTACACCTTTCCTTTAGGAGTTCTTGTTGTTCAAAAGGCTCTGTAACTTTGTTTTTCACAATAACTTTTTCCCTCTACTAAGGTGTGTCTTCTCTGATTCCAGTTCCTCCGCGAAGAGTTGCATTATTTGTTGTTTTATTTGTTCGTAGTAACGGGGTTTTACCAAGTATATTTGTTTCCCTGACTATTAAAACTATGGGATATATCAAGCTTCTTTAGGTGTAGTAGACGTAACAGTAATGTACACCTTTCCTTTAGGAGTTCTTGGCGTTCAAAAGGTTTTATAACTTTTTTACCAATAACTTTTTTCTCTACTAAGTGTGTCTTCTCTGATTCCAGTTCCTCCGCGAAGAGTTGCAGTATGACAGCGGGTATGAGAAGCGGCAGCGAGCGTTTCACCACAACGATGACATGCACATATCCGTTAAGGAGCTATGGGAGGCGTGGCTCCGATCTGAAGTGAGTAGGCCTGCGACCATATAGGTCGATTGCAAAAAAAAAACGTATATTTGAGGTCTTAAATGAATGAAATATTATTTATTCAGGACACTAAACTAGGACAGGTATCATTAATAAAACAAACAAAAAAAAAAGAAAATAAACCTAATTATAGCGTCACTGAAAAAGCCGCCACTCAGCATGTGTCAGAGTACCTTTCGGATACCCAGACGCTGATCTTCCGTGGAAACCCTTTCGAGGGCCATCGGCCATCGCAATTTACATACAAAGGTGCAAAGCAGAGACGTTCACAGAAACACAGCTGCTTAGACTGGTCGACACCTCTGAAGGAGCATTTATAATGACCGTAGGTGTCGACCAGGGTAGTCAGCCATGCTGCTTCCATAAACGTCCCTTCAATTACAATAACATATAAATGCGGGTAGGCCTTTGCACAGCAGTGGGACAATTACAGGCTAAATTAATAACGTGACGGTGTGTGGTCTCACCAGTAAGAATACTCACCATTCCACTCTTCCCGCGGATGTCGTAAGAGTCGACTAAGGGATTGAAGTGGCATTGACGATTCTTTGATAGGACCACTATGATGGGCAGCAGCGTTATCATAGTGGACATATTACTGCCATCGCTAATCTGCTTGCCCAGCGTGGCGATTATGGGCATTTACCTCCTAATGCGCATATACGCATGATTAATAGGGGAGGCCTACGTCCAGCAATGGACTGAGATAGGTTGATGATGATGATGAATAGTAATAAAGTAATAAGGGGGATTTGGTCGCGGATACTCCATGATGAGGATCCTCTAAATGGATCGAAACATGTCGAGCAATTATCGACTTAAATTACGTGAGTAACCCGTGTGATAAATATTTAAATATGGTTGAGTCTCACGTTAGTTATAATTCTAAAAAAGTAATAAAGGGCTTCAATTAACTATGATGATGCTGCTGCCCATTATCAATCTTACAACATAAACACTAAGGTCCGACCGAGACTCGATTTTGTCTTTGCCGAGACCGAGACTAGTACAATTTAGTTCGCGGCCGATTATCTGGGTCGGACCTTAATAAACACATACACACAGGCAAAACACCTATGCATATACCTAGTGTAGTTAAGAAACAGATTTTAATATTGTATTAATTACTTTACGATGATATCGTAGCAATTGTAGCATTCAAGTACATCCTTAATTGTATCTATTAGAGATACCTGTTTTATTATTTACTTAACACTTAACAGTTTTAAAAGCAAAATTATATGTCAAAATATCTTACCCCCTTATTCATAAACGTCTCCTAACTTAGCAAGCCGCTAAGTATTGCTTGTCCCATTCCGTCTTATCTTATCAATATGTCAGTACGAGCGAAAGGGGCAAAAAATACTTGGAGACATGAATAAGGGGGTTAGTCTTCTAATAAAATAAAATAGAATCTCCTTGACATAGAACTCTTCTGTTCCAGGTGCACAATTGGACGGCAGAGCAGACAGTTGAATGGCTGACTCAGTCCGTGGACCTCCCGCAATATAGGAGCCTGTTCCTACAACATAAGGTCACAGGCGCCACCCTGCCCAGGTAATCAGTGTTACAATTTTTTTTATTTGTAAATATTTGAGGGACTTGACGGCATTACTCAACTCCACAAGCAATCGGACGCAAACGGCCTGACCTTAGTGGGAGTGATGATCTTCTGATGACTTCCCTTAGTTCCCTTACAGTCAAAATAGGATAAAGCAAGCTTAGGTGTCCAAGACCGGGGTCTGATGCCATCTCGTAGCTGCACAAGAAAGACAAAAAAGGTAAGGTTCAAAGGTAGACAACTGAGCTCTCAGCCCTCCTGATGGAAAGCAGGAACTGAGGCCCATGGACATCGTGATCAAAAAATCGCCTATGCTCTGCCTGCTCCGAGGACTTAGATGGATTGCCTCTATCTATGCCAGTATTATACCGGCTATCTTACCCCCAAACCGAAACACAGCAGTGCAAACACTGCTATTTAGCGGCAGGTTAACGGGTAAGACGGTGGTAGCTGTCCTGGCGGATCCTGCACGAGGTCCTACCACCAGCAAAACACAATACTTCTATTCCTTTAGTACCGTTTGGTAGCCAAAGTTTCGTAACCAGCTTCGACATGGGAATAAAACCTCTGTAGGTAACTGGCTTTAAATCGAAACTTTACCAGCGACTGATTTGCCTTTAGTACCGTTTGGTAGCCAGATTTGGTAGCTGGTTGCTAAATGGGAAATATGGTTTCCCGCCTGGTAGCCAGCTATGAAATGGGAATTACTTTCCCATCTCGTAGCCGGATTTGGTACAAACCTAGTTACAAATCGGTAATGATAAGTCCCAATTTCAAGCCAGTTATCTATTGGGATTTTATTACCATTTCGAAGCAGGTTACGAAACTTTGGCTACCAAATGATACTAAAGGCCGATTTGTTACTACCAGCTACCAAATCCGGCTACGAGATGGGAAAGTTATTTCCATTTCATAGCCGGCTTCCAGGCGGGAAACTATATTTCCCATTTGGCAGACAGCTACCAAATCTGGCTACCAAACGGTTTACAATGACAGTTTTTGACACTTTTTCAGCCACTATGGGCGGTGAGATAGCAGCACTGTGGCGTAGATAACGAACTGTCAAAAAATAAAACCGCGAAATTATTTTTCTGTATATTTCTTACTTTGTTTATTCTTAAAACCCTTGAGAAATATTATTTTTTTAATAAATAAAAAATCAGTTCCAAGTAAATACCCATAAAATTAACAAAGTTCTGGCATGTTTCATTAGTAGGTACCAGTGATTTTGCGCCCGTTTTAAGGTGCATGCAAACCAAAAGAGTATTCGCTGTTCTATCCCCCACTCTACGAAATCAACGAATCACGTTTCGTGTAACGATCGAATTTCGTAGAGTACCTAGGGGGGTAGAACAGCGAATGCTCTTTTGGTCTGCATTCACATTTAGAGCTCAATCTTCAATTGGGCTACCGTTTTCTAGACGTAATCCATTACGAAATCAATGAACTTCTCCAAATACCATAGAATTTCGATATTTTATGTTCAGTACCTATGAATTTCCACAGCTGTTTGGACCTTACACGTACATAGCGGCGTCTGGTGGCAGAAAAAATATCGAAAATATTTTAAAGACAAACGTGTCTGAATCGCGTAAACGTACGTTTAATTATATCCTGACGTTTCGGGCATGACGTTACACCCGTGCGTGGTCGCAGGCGCCTGCCTGCGACCTGCCTGTGTCTTTAAAATAGGAGTGATAATCGTGAAAGTTCAAATCAATATAAAAATATTGAAAACCCTCGTTATTCCTTGACGTGTTAGATCGTGACACTGTACTACGCGAGGTTTTGTGCGTTAATCGCACGCGTTTGATTTTTTTCGAAATTTTCAACCCTAACGCAAACGTAGC
>JALPQI010013295.1:0-36789 GCA_025490895.1 Thaumatotibia leucotreta | reverse complement strand
CAGCTTTGTAGGCAGGGTCACTACCAACTAGGCTACGGAGTCTGACAAGAGAATAATTTTGCATAAAACCACCGAGAGTCAGGTGACCGCAACCATGGCTACAACAGACGAAAAAATGTTGATTCATCCATTAATTAATGTATTACAATTTCGAACGATTATGAAGTTGAAATCTTTTTGCAGTTTCCTTATAGGCAGTTTCATAACGGTCACAAGGATTTATTTGGTCACAAAATTAATGATTAATTTAGTCAAGAATCTGTCGCATTTTGATGCAACGACAAGGCCTTAACATCATTTATATCGCATATTTGTGTAACTATAATTAAATATAAAAATCTGGCATTACCATTACCCGCTTGTGAGCAGGGGCCCGTTTCTCGAAAGCTTGTAACTTGTAATACAAGTAGAAGTCTCTTTTTTGGACACTATTAATTAGATAAGGACTTCCGCTTGTATTACATGTTACAAGCTTTCGAGAAATAGGCCCCTGGTAGAAAAAACTTGACATTTAATTTATAGGGCATTGTCAGATTTAGGTTATCGTCTTTTCGAGGGACTTACCTAAAGTTTAGCTTAAAAACGTATAATAACTAGAGATGATCTTTAAAAGAATATATCTTATGATTTCTTAAAGACTCTTGGACAAGTAGATAGACGTAACAATTATTTTTGACAATGTCGTAACAGATGTGCTTACCATAGAAAAAATCAACTGCGAAAGACTCTGGTTGTCCTCTGGATTGCCGGTCCAACGTGCTTCCAATTACACCAGACGACCTTCCGTCGATCACAGCGAATTTTTCCAATGGTATTGTGAATCTAATCACTAACGACATTTCTGTACTTAATGTTTCGAAGGTACTACAATTTTAAGCCACTCCTAAGACGCATGGACTCACATAATCGTCTGCAATTATTTTTGATTTTATTGGTCATAGACTTATATATTTATTTTTAAATTATCCTTTATGTTACTATATTTTTGTTAATAAATGATTATCTTTCAACTTATATTTAAAACCACAAAAAAACAGACTAATTACCACTTACGATCGTATTTACCTGTAACAAATCATACTATGTACTTTTAACAGCATAAGAAATTTTATTAAACCGGTTATAAAACGTTATATGTTACGATAGTCACATTAAGTGTATATTTCCAGTTCATTGCCTAAAATGTTATTAAATAATGTGAAAAAACATTTTGACATGCGTTACAGGCCAGCGTTACAACTGGTTTTTAACGATGAATCGTGCTATTTTTTTTAAGTTCGTTTTTAGGGTTCCGTAGCCAAAATGGAAAAACAGAACCCTTATAGTTTGGCTATGTCCGTCTGTCCGCAGCATAGCTCAGTGGCCGTTAGTACTAGAAATCTGCAATTTGATACAAGTATAGGTACATATTAATCATGCCGACAAAGTAGTAGAATAAAAACATGAAAAAAAAATTTTTTTCGTGTACCTCCCGAACTGGTGAAGTGGGGATGATTTTTTTATTTGCTGTAAACCTATAGTCTGGAGTACCATTGAATAGGTCTGTTAAAAAGAATAAGGGTCTTAAAGAAACTTTTTTTCTAAGTCAATATTTTCGGTGATAATCGATCCAGAAGAAAAAAAATAGTGTCCCCCCTGTAACTTCTGATCCGTAGTTAATGTATAGGTATAGGTAAATTGTAGTTATGAAAAAAATAATATTTATCACAAATATTTGTTCCTTGGTCATGGCTGTCTATGTATTTAAGTATGTATCTATTAAATGTATCGTCGCATGGTACCCATCACAAGCCTTAATTAAGCTTACCGTTGGAATAGGTCGATTTGTATAAGATGTCCCAAGATATTTATTTATTTCATCATCATCATCATCATATCAGCCGAAAGACGTCCACTGCTGAACATAGGCCTCCCCCAAAGATTGCCACAATGACCGGTCCTGTGCCACCCGCATCCAGCGGACTCCTGCGACCTTTACCAGGTCATCAGTCCACCTTGGGGGGCCTACCCACACCTATTTATTTGCCTATATATTATAATGATTGCTGGGATCCTTGCCGGGATTCTAACCCAAAACATTCATCTTCGTAAGCAGAACTATGTGAAAACACGTGTAATAAGTTTATCTTATCTTATCTGTCTGTATCTTTCATCATAATGTCTACTTATCTGCAGCCCGCGGCCGATCATTTGCCTACTTAGTTTTACAACACACCTGTAATCATGTTTTACTATACATTTTGTTACGAAAACTAAATTGGCGCATTGTTTGGATTTGAACCCTGGACCGTGCGAACTGTCAGGGCATCCGTTACACGGTGTCATAGATCACTTACCTACTAGATGGAGGATATGAGTATGACAATATAAACAATAGCACTAGACCAAACGAGCATTCGATTCTATCCCCCACTCTACGAAATTCGTTCGATACACAAAACGTGATTCGTCGAAATTCGTTGATTTCGTAGAGTGGGAGATAGAATGAGTGAATGCTCGTTTGGTCTAAATGCACCTATAGATATTAGTATCTAATTATCTTATTTATAAAAATCTTGTAACATCATTTAAGGCTTGTGATGTGGTTTTCTGGCGACGATATACAGAGAGTTTTTTAAGAAATTAATTCAAAGAAGAAATGGGTTCTTAAATTTGACTAACTTCTACTATTTAGATTTTTTCATCCGATACAATAAAATTGTCTACGCATGAAATGATGTCGATCTGCGTCAAAAAAAAAATGATCAACATTATTAATCTTTAGGTATAACTCACACTTTGACTATGCCAAAATTATATTCTCCAAAAAATACCTAATGTCTCCTTACACAGCTTCCCTGTATCTTTTATAGTTTCAGATTTCCCCATACTGTCCCACTAAAAAAAACACCCGATATACAATAGATCGATGCATATAGATACTTAAATACAAAGACAGTCATGATCAAAGAACAAATATTTGTGATAAACAAATATACAAATAATGCCCTCGCCGAGATTCGAACCCGGAACCTCCAGCTTCGTAGGCAGGGTCAATACCAACTATAGGCTTCGGAGGCTTTAGAATGAGTTAAATAATGATCAGCATTAAATTTAAAATGTTTCTCAATCTTGCCGGACACCGTTTAGATTCGTTTGTCTATGGTAGTAAGTAGTCTGTGCAATATGTACTTACGTAACTTCGTGGGTAAACGATATACTTGATAAACTCAATATGCTCCAGTTAATAGGTGTCAATTGATATTGTCGCCGTCAATCATTCAATCATTATTCCCACAGTATTAATCAACAAACAATGTCCCAATTTCTTCACAAATTAACGGTAGGGACAGTGGGGTAAGATGAAACACGGGGCAATTCAAAAATCGTCCTTATAGCTTCTGCTAGTTTTACCCTTAATCTTACCTTTTCATAATAAATTTTGTGTAGATGGTAAACACATTTTAAGTATGTAGGTACTAAACAAGCATGCGAAGAAATGGTGAACACGGGAGTACCTAAAACGGCTTACTAATAGGCTTTTTTTCATAGTATAAGCGACTGTAGGTAAATAATAATAATATTTTATTATTTTATTTAAAATCACCTAAAATTTTAACATCTATTCTAGGCTTTATAAGTACCTATACAAAGCTTTTTTTTAATGTAGGCGTTTTAGCAAAAAAGTCCCGATTTGCCGTTTATCATAAAGACGGAATTGGCCTACTTTTATACGAATAAAATATCCAAGCGTCCTTATCACAAGTGACATAGTAGGACGTTTTTACTGAACTACTCACATGTAGTTACAGGGTTTATAAAGCGACAAAGTGTGAAGTTTCATTAAAAAGGCTCACAAATAGGCCTTATTTCATAAACACAAGATAAAGCCTATAAGCAGTTAAATCTGTACAAAAGAACATCGATCTCGTTACTAATCAGTTTTGTAACGAACGGTCATCTTTTGAAACGTGACCTCCGAATGTTTCGTTGATTAAACTGTTACTTAACGTTGTGGGGAAACCGGGCCACATTAAACGGGAGCCCGAGAGTTTTACGGCTCACGACGGGTTTACGACACGATTTTTATATCGTATGTTAGACATTGGTTACACACATCAGTCCTATTGTCTGTTGACTGAAGCCAGGCGAATTTGAAATTTATGTTCTTATGTCATACTGACGGAAAAGGATTTTTCCTAACTAGTGCAAAAAGTAAACTTTGTGCACGCTTCGCCTGCGTAAATTTCTCTTTTTAAGGCACTTGTTATGAAAAAAGTCGATCGATACACGTGTAAAAACTTCTTTTTAACTCGGGTGATTGTCGCCCTCGTTTCACTCGGGCTCTAACTTTCACCCTCGTAGGAAAAAAATTGTTTGCACTTTCAACGAAATTCTTAACTCGTGTCGATTTAAAGCATTCCCTTCGGTCGTGTTTTAATTTATCTCCACTCGTTTCTGTAATGTAGGTAGATATAAGATTGAGTTATAAAGGCCCGACTGTGCGGGTAGTTCTCGCTCTTGCAATACATGAATATTCCGAACGGCTGTGTTTCCTTGTGCTCCTGGGATAATAGATTTCCCTAGGGATTTCCTCGAGATACTTCAGTGGCGACGAGTGATTTAAGGAAAACTGTAATCGGCGGACAATAAAAGTATTAAATTAGTGAACAATGTCTATTGGAAAATTAAGTGTGTTCGATGTTAAGTGTGGGGTGTGGTCGTCGTATGTGGATCGCTTAAAAATGTACTTTAAGGTTAATAAGGTGGAAGACGATATGAAATTGCCAGTGCTTATCGCGTCTATGGGGGATGAAGCTTATGAACTTTTGGTGAATTTAGCCAGCCCGAAGGAACCTTCTTCTCTAACGTTCGAGGAGGCGGTACAATATATGAGACAGCACTTAGAACCGGCGCCATCGGCCTTGGCAGAGCGATTCCGGTTTAGACAAAGAAGACAGGGGGCGGACGAAACGATAGCCGGTTACGTAGCGGAATTAAAAAGATTATCAAGATATTGCAAGTTCGAAGATAAATTAAATGATAACATGCGAGACCAATTCGTATGTGGGATACGAAGTGACCTTATTCGCCAGCGGCTGTTTGCGGAGAGTGACGACGTGACATATGCACGAGCAGTGAAGGTCGCGACCTCGCTCGAGGCGGCGGAACGGGATGCGGCCGCGGTGGAGGCGAAGGGTTCGCGGGAGCTGGAGGCTAGCGGCGTTAGCGGCGGCGGCGGCAGCGGGGAGTCGAGCGCGGTACATGCGCTCGCGTCGGCTACCGCGGGCGGGGGCGGGCCGCGCAGGCGTACGTTTGGCGGAGCGGGACCCGCGCGAGCTGGCCAGCAGCGGGGAGGGTCCGGAAGAGCCAACCGGTCCAACGCTGGGCCCGCGTTTGGGCAACAAAGATACTCATCATGTGGGGCCTGTGGGGCTCAGAATCATAGCTATGCGTCTTGCCGCTTCAGGACCTTCGTGTGTAGTAAATGTCAGCGCACTGGCCATCTACGCCGGGTTTGCCCCGAATGGGGCGGAGGGGAGCAGAATGGATTGCATTTCGGGGCGGCTCAACGGCAGGAGGACGCGGAGATGAGCGGGAATGATTACATCGAGCAAGAGTTGAACCATCTGTGTTTGAACGACTATAAACCAGTAAGTGTTAATGTATACGTAGACGATAAACTTATTCCTATGGAGATCGATACGGGCACAGCAATTTCCTGTATAAGTAAACGCACGTATAATGACCTCTTTAATCACTGTCGTTTAGAATCCGACAATATGGTTTTAAGATTCTATAATGAGACAATAATTAAACCACTGGGTATTATTAGGCCCACGGTGCGATATGCTGATAAAATAAAAGTTTTGGAATTATTTGTAATAGACTCCGGTACGACTACTTCGTTAATAGGTAGACAGTGGTTGACCGAATTAAAAATAAAAATCCCCGAATTTAGTTGTAACTTTGTCGCTGACAAAATTGTAAATGATAAAGTGTCAAATTTACTCGACAGATATAAGGAGCTATTCAGTGGCGGTCTGGGCCGGTACACGGGCGGGAAGGCGACGCTGGCGGTGCGGGGGGGGCGCGGCGCCGGTGTTCCAGCGCGCGCGGCCGCTGCCGTACGCGCTGAGCGCGCGCGTGGACGCCGAGCTGGACGCCATGCTGCGCGCGGGGGTCATCGAGCCCGTCGACCACTCCGACTGGGCCTCGCCACTGGTACCCATACCTAAACATGACGGTACTTTGCGATTGTGCGCGGATTATAAATCTACTCTGAACCCCGTCTTAATGATCGATCGTTATCCTTTACCTAAAATTGACGATGTGTTGGTAGGGTTAAATGGTAATCGATACTTTAGCAAAATTGATTTATCGCAGGCGTACAACCAGGTGGAACTCGATGATTCTAAAACATACACGGTAATAAACACTCATCGAGGTCTATTCCGGTATAACCGATTAGTTTATGGACTGGCGTCGAGTGTAGGTATTTTTCAAAGAATTATGACGGGATTGTTAAAGGATATTCCTAACGTCCAGGTATTTTTGGATGATGTAATAATAGGGGGTAAATCCGAAGCGGAACATTTTGACTCCCTGGAGAGGGTTTTTCAACGGTTATTGAGTCATGGATTAAAGTTGAAACAAAGTAAATGTGTATTCTTAACACAAGAAGTTACTTATCTAGGCTATGTAGTCTCTAAGGACGGGATACGAGCGGATAAGTCAAAAATAAATTCAATTCTTAAAATGGCTACCCCACAGACGGTTACCGAACTTCGTTCTTTTCTGGGGATGGTCAATTTCTTCGCGAAGTTCATACCCCAACTAGCAAAATTTCGTCATATAATCGTCGCGGAAACGTAACATATTCAGGCTTTTAGCTTATGAAATTGGTCATAAAAACGTAATAATTACGTTTATATAACGCGATTTGGGCCCATATTACTCAGCTTTTTAGCCATATAAAAGCCATTTAACTGAAACTGCCACCACTTATTAGTCGTATAATAATCATCGCCGTGACCACTTTATAGCTAACTAGCTGTATAATAGCGACTTATATAGCTTTTATGTGACTTTTAATCATATAAGAGCCACATAACCGTTGAGTTAGTTATTTATTGAACATATAATTGCTACTTATATGCCAAATTTGTGGAATAAAAGTGTCTAGCGAAACTAAACAGAAGGCGAATTGACAACTTGCTCGTGCATATAATTTTGTTAGTGCTAGCTGGTGTAAACAAAATTAAATCACTTAATGCCGTTGAGTATGTTTTGACAGAGCTATCTAAGTAATATATGACCATGTTATAATTGGCATTATAAATTCTACCTAATGGTGAAAATGTATTGCGAATACCACTTTACTGATAAAGTATACTATATTTAGTAGTAAATAATGAACGCGCCACTTTAATTATTAGTTATTACAATATAAATTAAATAAATATTTTTAATTATTACGAAGGAAACTACTATATGACATGTATACGATTAACATATCATATAACTGCTTCGTATTAGTTCTTATATAGCAAGTTTAGTGGTTTAAGCGCCATGACACCTACAGGTACATACGTTAATCATATAAAAGTAACAGCTGAAACCATAAAGTTCTATAATAGCTATTATTTTTCCATTTACTCGAGCATAGGTCATATAAGATGTAATTATTCGACAAATAGTCAAGTAAGCGTCATGTAAAAGCAGGTTACTCAGCATTAATCTTATATGACTCTTTAGTCATAAAAGATGTCGAGATGCTGAATAAAATACTTTTATAAAACAAGATATATAATTAGCTGTTATATGCCTTCATTCACAATAGTCATATAATAGCAACTGCGTTACGTTTACTCGACTTTTTCTCACAAGTCATAAGTCAGTTATATAAGTTTTTGCTACTCGGCAAAAAAGTCATATAAGCGTTTTATAAATGTGTCTTTTTCAGCAACTTCTTATATGACTCTTAAGTCATATAAGAAAGTCGTATAAACGTGTATATGACATCTTATACGACTATTATGCTATTGCTGTATAAGTTGGCTTTATACGACAGGTACTGTGTAATTTGCGTTTATATGACTTTTATACGACATAATGCTGTATAAGCTGGCTTTATACGATAGGTACTGTGTAATTCGCGTTTATATGACTTTTATACGACTTATTAGCTGAGTAAGCTCGATGTTATATGACTGTTTTGCTAGTTGGGACGGAACGTTAGTTCAGTATTGGCACCTTTGTATAATTTACTGCGTAAAAATGTTACTTGGAATTGGGACGGGAATTGCGAACGGTCATTCCAGGAATTAAAGAAATTGTTAACGAGCACACAGGTACTGGCTCATTACGATCCGGATCAACCTTTGGTCCTGACTTGCGACGCGAGTCCGCGGGGGGTCGGGGCCGTGCTGGCGCAGCGGGGCGAGGGGGGGGCGCGAGCGGGCAGTCGCCTTCGCCTCGCGGACACTCAGTGAGGCCGAGAAAAATTATTCGCAGATTCATCGCGAGGGATTAGCAATCATTTTCGCATTAAAAACATTTCACCAATATTTGTACGGACGTAAATTTTTATTACGCACCGATCATAAACCTTTGGTTTCAATATTCGGAGAACATAAAAATATTCCTCAAATGACGGCCAGTAGGATGCAAAGGTGGGCCGTTATATTATCCGCGTACGATTATCAGATAGAATATGTCAAAACTACGGAAAATTGCGCGGACGGGTTATCGCGGTTGCCGAAAGTGGGGCCGGCCGAAGAAGTTACCATTCCGGAGCAGACATATTTACATTTCGCTCAGGAAGCCTTACTGCTAGATTATAACGGTGTAAAATCGGAAACGGCTAAAGACGTAATGCTGAGCAGAGTTTTATCATACGTCAGGGACGGTTGGCCGGCCGAATGCGATATAGATAATCTGAAACCATATTTTAATAGAAAACGGGAACTTTATGAAGAGCTCGGATGTCTAATGTGGGGTCACAGGGTGGTGATACCGGAACGTTGGAGGACTAGGGTATTGGAGGTGATTCACGAGCCCCATATGGGCATCGTAAAGTCCAAAGCGATAGCCCGCAGCTACGTGTGGTGGCCCGGCGTGGACGAGGCCGTGGAGGCGGCGTGCCGCGCGTGCGCGGTGTGCGCGGCGCACGCGGACCTGCCGCCGCGCCACGCGCCGCGCGCCTGGCCCTGGCCCGCCAGGCCCTGGACGAGGCTGCACTTAGATTACCTGGGTCCTATTGGGGGTAAATTGTACCTCGTGGTATTAGATGCCATGTCAAAATGGATTGAGGTATTTCCGGTGCCCAGTACGGCCGCTAGTTTTACGATACATATGCTATCACAACTGTGGAGCCGGTATGGATTACCTAAGCAGTTAGTTACGGACAACGGTCCACCGTTTACAAGTAAGGAATTTAAAGAACATATGTGTCGTAATTTTATCGAACATATATTCACTGCCCCGTATCACCCCGCTTCAAACGGAGCCTGTGAGAATGCGGTCAAAACAGTGAAACGAGTGATCAAAAAAGCGATATCGGAACGACAATCGGTATCGGATGCTCTAAATACCTATTTGTTGCACTACCGTAACACTGAGCATTGTTCGACAGGCGAAACGCCATCTATGCTGTTGATGAATCGTAGATTACGTACACGTTTGGACGCTCTAAAGCCTGATAGGGGGGCTAGGGTGTTGGCTGCGCAGAAAAAACAGACGGAAGCAGCGGGGGGGACGGAGAGGAAGGTAGCGACAGGGGACCCGGTGTGGTATAGACAATATTTACAAGGTGATAAATGGGTTCCAGGTACGGTTTCGAAACAAATGGGTTCAACTAATTATAAGATTATAGATAAAACCGGTAAAGAAGTACACAGACACATCGATCAGTTGAGGCGGAGGTCAGGTAGATTAAGTTCACTTGTAGGGCCGAGTGAGGATTCGACAGTGGTCGACACTATCCAGGAACCAGTGGCGATGGTCGACAAGTCGGGGGAGGACGCGGGTGTGGAGGAGGAGGAGGAAGAAGAGACATGGCATGATGCCGATCGCGAGGGCTCGCAGCTACGGAGCCCAGCCAAATCGCCCGATGCGCCGCCTGCCGCCCCTGTACCGACCCAGACTCGTCCGGATCGCCACGTGCGAAAATGTCGTGTCGACAATCCACCTAAATATAAGTACTAGGTTAAGACTTAAGAGTTTAAGAGTGCGCCGCGTGTATTGTAATTATGAATTAGTATATTAATACTCAGATTGGTTCGCTGTTTAGTGATTAAGTGTGGAGGGATGTAATGTAGGTAGATATAAGATTGAGTTATAAAGGCCCGACTGTGCGGGTAGTTCTCGCTCTTGCAATACATGAATATTCCGAACGGCTGTGTTTCCTTGTGCTCCTGGGATAATAGATTTCCCTAGGGATTTCCTCGAGATACTTCAGTTTCGAACTTCATTTTTTTCGCACTTGTATTGTAATGTACTATTTGAGTACAGATGGTGCTTTTTTATACGCTAGTGTGAGAAATGGTTCATTTTATGCCAGGTGGAAAACTTCGGATGGCCGTCTGTACTGAAAAACGTCGTACGATACACCTGTTAAAAGAAAAATTCGCAACTCGTGTTGATTTAAAACACTCCCTTCGATAGTTTCCACCTTTTTTTTCGCACTTGCATCGTAAGTAAGTCGTACGCTGGATGCGACCATTTAGCTTTTTGACAGCAAGTAGTGTCCTCTAGAATATTTTATGATAACACTTCAATCCCTTAGTCGAGTTTTACGGGAAAAGTTGGGGTAGTGACATATGTATTCTTACTGTCGTCACCACACTGACAATCACCTATGCGTATAAACGTATTAGGACGTATTCCATACACTACTCTGGACGAGCGGGTTGGCGATCGTTTAACACGTCGGTTATAAATGTCTCTAACATAACGAGTAAAGCGACTTCGGATTTTGGTATTAAAGACGGTTAGCAAGTGCCCACATCGCAAACTGGCTTAATCGCTTCTTTTAATGCTTTATTTCAATTTTAACTTAACGTAAAGCCGCGTTTCCACTAATGCTGCGGCCACGACATTGTATACGAGAGGGAGTACCTACTAGGGCTACCGGTATCCGTGTTACCCGCAGACACGTGTACACGAATCCTTAACACCGGCAGTACTAAGAACCCGAACGACACGAAACGCCAAGAAACGTTTCCACTTAGAAACGTTTCCAAGTTAGAAACGTTTCCAAGCTTGAGTCTTGTGGATCCATTGCAATTGAATATTCGAAAAGCCTATGTTTTTTTAGTAAAAAGTCAGAAACAAAACAATACCTACCGAAAAATTCGAAGTTTTTTACGAATTACGCAGCTAGAAATTTTCTTTGTTAGTGGTTAAATGCGGTTCAATACTTTGTTCAAATATAAAACCGATGTTTATGAACCTATGTTTTAGATTGCCAATACCACTACACATTGAGGGCGGATCAGACACGGGTATTCGTGTCTTAATTACACGGTTCCTAATTACACGTTCCAAACGGGTAAGAAACCCGTTTCCCGGTAGCAAAGAAACGGGTACACGGAAACGGGTACACGAAACCCGGACACGACCGAGAGCCCTAGTACCTACCAACCCATATCAGCATGATGCTCCAACTCATGGATTCGCTCGCCGCTGGTCGCCTGACCAAAGTTGTGGCCGTTCCTCTAGTGTTCTGAGCAAGCATTCACTTGTTCGTAGGCTGACGAACGAACATTTTGCTATGTGAAATCCTGTTTTCATCTGCCCAAGAACGAACGAATCATCGCTCAGAACACTAAAGGTACATTTAGACCAAACGAGTAATGGCTCATTCTATCCCCCACTCTGCGAAATTCGTTCGTTACACAAAACGTGATTCGTCGAAATTCGTTGATTTCGTAGAGTGTGGGATAGGATGAGCAAATGCTCGTTTGGTCTAAATGCACCTTAAGTGGAAACGCGGCTTAAGGAAAAACTTGTTTTTTAACGGGATCTGTTTCTACAGACATCATAAAAGGTCACGTTTTTATACGGTAGCTAATAAGCACACACCATTACCATAAGTTGCCGGCATGAGTTTAAAGTGAATCTATTTTCTTTTCCTCTTGCTCATACCAATACGCGAGATTGAGCGGGATGGATGAAAAGTAAGTCTGGATTAAACTCACGGCAAAAGCTCATGACAAGGAGTAAGTAACTAGATCTAGTACTCCGTGTGATGGCATTTGCAACCAGCGGCCCTACCGCGAAAAACGAAAATCGGAAATTTCGAGGATTTGTCTCTCTCACTGTAGTAATGACGCCTTCGTTTGAGTGACAGAGAAAAAACCTCGAAATTGACGAATTTCGATTTTTGCGGTAGCATGCCAGTGCCGAAATACCGGGTGCTCAATAATTGCAATTTACATGGTAAATACCTATCTCGTTTTAAGTCATAGGTACTAATAATGTAAATAAATGACCATGTTAGTTTAAAAATATCCCTTTTTAAGTGATACTAATAATCTTGCTACGAGTATATTCTGTTTGTATTGTAACGACTAATGTATTTGAGTTTGTACAATAAAGTCTTTACTACTAGGTGACTAGCAATGTGACCACACACGGCGCTTAAGGCGTACTACGTAGGCGATTCAAAGCGATTTGCGACGCGATTCGATGCGACGAAGTCGCGAATGTAAGCGGTACGAGAGGGGCTCCATACGTTTTCCGCTAAGCCGCCGGTCGCCTTAGACCGATGTCGTGGCCGCGGCGTAAGGCGACCGGCTTAGCGGAAAACGTATGGTGCCCCCTCTCGTACCCATATCGGCATTCCGCTCCAACTCATGGATCCGCTCGCCGCTGGTCGCCTTGAGCAATGTCGTGGCCGGGCCGTTAGCGGCTGTTTGATTTTCTCGCGTCGCGTCGCTTCGCTTTCGCAACGAAATCGCTGAATATTCGTGTTTATTTTATCATTGCAAATGTATCTAAACATGGAGTAAATCTGCACGAGTACTCCATAAACTAGAAAGGCCGTGAAGGCCGCGCTGAGTGTCGTTGGAATAATTATTATTAATACCTGTTATTATTGTTATTAACACGCTGATTGACGGATATTGGTTTGCTATTCGTATTTGCGTTCGTTTGGCTTTGATTTATAATCTTAACGCATTGATTCGAAGACTTTCTTAAACTATAGGTTCTTTATTTTTAACCGACTTTAAAAAAAGGAGGAGGTTCTCAATTCAACTGAATTTTATTTTATTGTACAGTCAAGTGCAAAAACAAGTATCGAAAGAATCCGTTCATAAATATGTTACGACGTTCTTATTAACAGAATTAGAGTGCACTGGGACATATTTTTGAACGTTTTGTATACCCCTTATTTTGTCTTCGACTGTATGTACGTTGCCCTATACCCTATATCTCCGAGAATCGTGAACCGATTTTAATATTTTTTTGTGATCGAACGTGTGTAACCCCGAGATGGTCCCGTTGGCACCAAGTTGCGGTCTGATGATGGGATCCTGGAGAAATTGAGGGATCTTTTCAAATGTTATAGGCGGGTATATGTATGGTGCTTTTGGTAATTTTCATTCATTAACAAGAATTTTCATTCAGAAAGTAGGATTAGAGGAAACCAATGATGGAAACAAATCGGGGATCTTAGAGAAATCGGTCGCAGTCGGTTTTTTTAATTTTTTCATTTGGTGATTATTAACACGTTCAAGGGCGTAACTGCTATAGCATTCGGGTTAAGGCCCCCTTTATATGACACAAATGCTATAGCAGTCTTTAATCGTCCCCCTTTCTTAACCAGAAATGTTGGAGAATTCGCTCCGCTATAGAAAATACCCATAGTCCTCGGCTTACTGTCACGTTGTACCAAACCTGGATAAGATTACTGTCACATCACATGATTTTTGCTTAGTTTTTGAGTAAGCGACAACCTCACCTCCTTGCCCTCTTTTTTCGCGCACAAATGCTATAACAGTTGCGGTAGTATGGGGATTTGTTCAGATGTGCGGCATGTGCGCCGGGAGAGTGGAAATACATAAGATGATGTTTAAATCGTTGTAAATACTGTTTTTATCTATTATTTCTATACATTTTGAATACGTTGATGTAAAGAATTTTAGTAGGTATTTATTTTTTACTGTGAAATGAATTGGAGATGGATTTAAACATGCGAAAGATAAATTAAAATATTTCCACCAATATGTTCGCCGTTGTGTTTCGCTTACGTTTTCAAGAACATATTATGGTCGATAATTGGCTCTTGACGTTTAATACTGTTTATTTACAGCATAACGGGGGCATAAATACATTATTAGTCAAATATATCTGTAACATTTGTAATAACTAGACGATGAAAAATAGAACTCAAAAAAATTGTCAGGTTGTTCGAGGAGGCAACTGATAAATCTTCGGAAGAGGTTTTAAGTGTCGAGGAGTCGGAACTATCAGCTAACAAACGAGAACTGGTGTGGCAGGACAATGATATATAATTTTACTGGCATATGTAATCGACTCCTGCCTAAGTTATTCTATAGCAGTCGAATGCTATAGCAGTATGCGTCGTTAACATATATTTCCCATATGTCATAATGACACGCATGCTATAGCATGTACAAAATTTCCATACAAATTTATGTGTCATTTCTGGTCGGAAGCCAAACTCCTTACCGTCCGTGAACGTGTTAAAGGTCACTATGTACCTAATTTAAAACAAAGTCGCATTCTTGTCTGTCCGTTGCGTCTAAGCGTCCCTATGCAGGTATGCTTAAACGCAACGTACAGAATTTGATGCGAATTTAATAGGCAGAGTGATTTAAGACAAAGATTATAGTATCAGTCTTATACCCGTGCATAGTTTTTTATGAATAAAGTAAAAAATCTTAACATGTCTTTTGGGAAAACAAATTGGAAAACGTTTTCCTAAAAATCGTTAATAACTAGGGTCAGGATTTTGGTGGCATTTATGGAACAGAGAGCAGTGGAGTCGATGTTATAAACATTTATTACTTGAATAAATGATTAACTTATAAAATAATAACGAAATAGTGTTTAGTTCAAACTGGATTTATCAATGAATTTAACTAACATGAATTTTATTTGTGAGAATCTACAAAAAATATTAATTTTCAATAATAATATTGATAAATGTGAAAATATATTTATTTGATTTTCAATGTTCTAGTTTTCTCGAAGCCCATAAATATTATATAATAATCATAAGCTATAATATATTTAAAAAAAATGGTTGAACTTCATTTTATAAGTAGTCAAATATTAATACCATAAAGTTATTTAATACTGAAAATGGGCGAAACCCTCTTAATAAGAATAGATTTATGTATTATTTTTGATTAATTAATTATTCAATCAATCATAAACAATTTGAGCAACGACTCTACTGTTCTCTGTTCACCTAATGCTACGAAAATTCCTAACCCTATTAATAACTGATAACTGAACACAGCGCAGTGCGTATTAACAGCCACTTAGGTTCCAGGTAAAACTTATATAACCTAGACATACAGGATCATCATTTGACTGTCCGCATCGTAAAAGACGTAATATAATCGAACTGGTTATATAAATCGTATCAGAAGCCAGTTTTTGACGGTTCTTTTCAGTGCATGCATTCTTAATGAGCCAAAACATGGAAATCAATAAATTGTCGGTGTTGAACACTTAATCAACTCACGTATTTTAATGATAATGACTTTATACTCCATTTGAGGTTTTACTCCATTTACAGCATATAACGATTTATCTATTACTAGCGACCCGCCCCGGCTTCGCACGGGTACTATACCTACATAAAAACCTTCCTCTTGAATTACTCTACCTATTAAAAAAATCTCATCAAAATCCGTTGCGTAGTTTTAAAGATTTTAGCGTACAAAGGGACATAGGGACAGAAAAAGTGACTTTATTTTATAATATGTAGTGATTCTTTAATTTACATCCCATTACGACACCCCAACTCAGTGCCAACGGTTCGTTTTGAAGTCAGTTAAAAAAAGAATTAGTGGGGATAGAATGAACATTCACTCGTTTAGTCTAAATCCACCTTTAAGGATAGACATTATCGACAGGATAATCGATACAGGAGCCATAAAAACTTGTTACATCACTCGTTGCATCTGACCAGCCACGTTGCGTCAGTTGGTGCCATCGCGCAAGGATTTATCGTCTAACTCGCGCCTGCAAAAAATGATACGAATCTAACTAAGCGAGATAATGCTGCAGTTGGGTCATTGTCAGATTTAGGTTATCGTCTTTTCGGTGGACATACCTAAAGTTAAGGAATTCCTGTACTAATTTTGGGATAAAACAATTAACGGTACAACTAGGTTCCCCGGTCTATAGCCCTATGCAATCAAATCGTAACATAGATTTATAAAAGCTGTTAACTTTTGACCACCGAGTGGACAACTTTTGTTTTTCGGATTGACAATGACCCAGTTAGTGATGGATCATTTCCTGGTAATTTCCCAATCTTACTATAGGGAAATTGGGGAAAGTTTATATTTGGGAATATTCCCCATACTGTGAATATATTTATTCGTTTAACATTCGTTGGATCGTGATGGGTTAATTACCGGGAACGACCACTAATGCAGTCCACATGAATGGTTTAGTGCTAGTAGCCATAAAATAGAAAAGGAGTACAAAGGATAATGGTGAGTAAACAATGTGTTATACAGTTACGTGTAGCAATGTACAAGTTGCAGAAAAAGCTTATAAAAAAAAAATAACAATAAAAAAGTTGCAGAATGTCTGAAAATTGCCTAAATACGAGTATACTGGAAATATTTCATGAGAACATTATCTTTCAGTTTAAGATTTATTCAAATTCGAAAATGTTTTATGTTGACCAACAAGGATTATATTAAAGTTAGTAACAATTTCTTAGCCTAAAGTTAGCAAATATTACAACTAGCAAATATAAAATACGAATAACATAAAATACTGACGACAGCACTTAGTACTTAGTAAGGCTTGGATGTCAGTACATGGATCATAATTATCATATGACAATGATTCACATTATGTACTGACAATCAAACCTCACCGCAAATTACGCTATGCTCCCAACAAATGACCAATGTAAAATTGTGATAAAGTGTTTCGAAATTTCGAAAACGGAAGCATTTATAATTGAAGGTCACTTCGTGACGACCAACATTTTCTTAATTATTCGATAAATAGAAAAAAAAATGGAAATAATATTTTATTACGTAATTGAAGCATTTTATAAGAAACATGACGATTTACTGAAACATGACTATAACATGTCTATTTCAATATTTACGTGAAACCACCAACATGCAAAAATAACATCACACCTATAAATATTTCCCAATTTCCATCAATCCCCAGACACTTAGACGCAACAACTTATTCATTCCAAATGCCCTAATAAGTATACCATCACCACGCAATCGTTCTTACCATGAGTCTGCAACGTGAGCTAACTGTCGATACTGTCGTACTATGAGTTAGAAAAGGTGCATCTAGACCAAACAAGCATTCGCTCATTCTATCCCCCACTCTTCGAAATTCGTTCGTTACACAATAGTACATTACGACACAAGTGCGAAAAACATGAGTGAAACGAGTGGCGATGTTTTAAAACACGACCGACAGGGAGTACCTACGACGTTTTTTAGTACAGATGCAGATGGCTCTCCGAAATTTCAAACCTGACGTAAAATGACACACTTCTCGCACTAGAGCCTAAAAAAGTCACCATCTGTACTAAAAAAAACGTGATTCGTCGAAATTCGTTGATTTCGTAGAGTGGGGGATAGAATGAGCGAATGCTCGGTTGGTCTAAATGCACCTATAGGTTTACTCGATACGTAATGCATTATATCACGCTTGCACTGACATATAGGAACGAGCGTGCCATTTTGCAATTATATACGAACGTGATCATAATAATGTATGGAAATAGAGGAGGAAATGGTCACGTGACTTTTCGTTAGAATCTGTCATTCTCAAAGATTTATTAGGAGCATTCCATGGGCTGTCCCGTACAAACGCGTGTATATTTTGATAATAAGTTTTCTTCTGAGTTATTAGTTATTATGTATATTTTTGAGCAATTTTTGAGTGGATTGACTCCTCTAGTCACGAAAGAGAACTTCGATGAGGCTACAATTTTGAGAAAAACCGTGTTCGTGCGGGACATCGGTTGACTTTTTCGTGGAATGCACTATTAGTTATCGCTTATCGTATACGATTGCAGAATGACTTCTTGGCTCAGCCTGCAGTACCTAGAACCCAATTTTATTGGCGCCTCGCCTGTACGATAACTTGCTAAGTACCTTGAGGTGCATTTACTTAGACCAAACGAGCATTCACTATTCTCACCCCCTACACTACGAAATTCGATCGTTACACAAAACGTGATTCGTTGATTACGTAGAGCGGGGGATAGAATAGCGAATGCTCGTTTGGTCTGAATGCACCTTAACATTATAAAGGATAACGTTTCTTCAGGTCGGTAGCTCATGGTAAGGCTGTTCATTGAAGGATTTCCTTACTGAATGACATTTGCCAGTATAATCCCGCGATCTAGATAGATTCTGCTTTTACGGACGGTTTGACGCAATCTGGCGTGTTGACCTATAAATTGTTACTTTGTAAGTAAGGTACGAAATGCAAATGGCCAATAGTCGACATCCTGTCACCTTCGTTTGTGATAATTACAGATGATATACACAGGAACAGTGTTGGAAGTTAACCTTGGCTTAACTTGGTTACTTTGTAAGAAAGATTTTCCAAATGCTTGACATTTAGGTCAAAATTACTTTCGTTGTCTTATTTTGTGTCCCTAAAAAACTTGACGGTGTTGTGATTTTTGTATGAGATGATGTTTTGTTTTCAATTTCTCATGTATGGATTAAAATCTAGCGTGAAAAAGAAATACAACTGCTACGGGTAATGTTTTTATAAACTGAGTCGAAACAGACTAAAAACGTGACAGAGTCGTATGAAACAAGACAACGAAAATAATTTTGACTCTTTCGCTCATAGTTGACAGCTTGACACCACCTACATTTTCAGTGACTAAGTAATTAAGGCGATGTTGCTTTCTGCTCAGCAGATCTCCAATTGGAATAGTTTTCAATTTTTTTGACAGTTATTCTATGGAAGTGACACACCGCGATTTAGATCGTAGTTTCTACGAACAAGTCCCATTGCCCCATTGAATGTAGGCAATTATAAGCAAGAAACAAGTTACCTTGTCACAGACAGGATAGCTTTAATAATGGCACCGGTACCGACACATGACAATTAATAGACCTTATGTCTTTATGTTAAGGTCGAAGAGCAGTCACAACGATGGTAGGACAGCGCACTGTGGCGAATCCGGCATTACCGCATTATACGAGTAAAGTCGCTATAAATCAGTCGCGTGAGATCGCAATGCGTTTAGTGAGCGGGTGCGGTTTTACTTGCAGCGGATGAAAATCGCTTTAAACACCCCCGCACTGGCTGTACTGACCTGCGATTTTTGAATTTCACTGATGATATTGAGATCACTGGGTGACTAAAATTATCACCTGTGATTTGAAGTCACTGATTTTAAAATGCCGTATTTTTGATTCTCACACGTTCTTTATCAACATACAAAAATTGTACAATGTTAGTCATAGACAATTATCCTGTTACGTTCCTTTTTGCGCAGATGTAGTAGTGTTGCCCATAGTATCGGTTTTTATTTTTCATACTACCTATAACTCATTTAGGTTCTGTCAAAGCGGTTGAACGTAAAACGGAGTGTCAATGTCATTTGAAAAGAAAACTAAAGTAAAGCGATATCATAGGTATGACAATTCTAGTCACCGATGACATTTCAAAAATACGAACTCAAAGGAAATCACTTGTTTTCGGTGAGAATAAGTCACTGGTGAGAGTCAAAAATCGCACCTCTGTACTCGCGGTGCTGTACAGGACAGTAGGTATACAAGACACTTGGCCGGTACCGCATTGGTTGATTATTTTATTCACCTAGTGCGGTATGAGTCAAATTTGCAAGCTTAGTGCGCACTTTTGCAGTTGGAAGATAAACCATAATAAATTAATAACTTCACTGTTTTTGCTTGGATGCGGGAAATATCGCTAGCTTCTGATTAAGTAGGAAGAATAGGTGACGAAAATTGGAGATAACTTATGATATTGTAATGATAGTGTGTGAAATTATATTATATACTAGTGAAAAGAAAATAAGGACCATTTCACGACTGCTAATTTATTCAAGTTCATTAAGCGGATCTAAATAAGTGCGTTTCATTTTATATTCGGTCATTATTATAAGGTGCTTTCAGTCAGACCAAACGAACATTCGCTATTCGAACCCCCTACTCTACGAAATTCGATCGTTACGCAAAACGTGATTCGTTGATTTCGTAGAGTGGGGGATAGAACAGCGAATGCTCGTATGGTCTGACTGAATGCACCCATAAACTTAAACAATAAATTATTGAAAACATGTAATACACAAAATAAATATTTTCAAAGATATATGTAGTTTCAAAACTCAGTGGCCCTTAATCTCATTTAAGTACGAATACGTGTACATGTACGAATTTTTATACATGTATGTATATCGAGTAGACGGGTGCTTACTTAATGTAAGATCCAATTTCTTCGGCAATGGCAAGAAATTCACACACTTAACAATAAATTTTGCAATAAAGGAAAAGCTAGGTTGTGAATTATTTTAGTTAACTAACCTCCGTAACTTATTCAGTAGTAACCCTGCCTGCGAAGCTGGAGGTCCTGTGTTCAATTCTCAGTGAGGGCATCGATTTATGCATTTATAACAAATATTTACTTCGGGTTATTTTACGTTTTTTAATATGTATCATCGCTTAGTACTAAAATTAAAAGATATATTGAGCGTACCGTGGCACTAGGTGGTTTTTATAAAAAAAACCTAATCTAATTTTAATACAGTCATCATCTCCCGCTGACACTGGCGCCCCACCCTCCCTATTACAGACTATTACCAAATAAGTTACAGTATAAAATAATTCAATGAATATAACCGGTCGTGACGTAATATAATACATGAATGACTGATTAATGATAGTTGTGTATAATTTGATTTAATGGCTATTACCGCTTTCATATTTATGGATCCGTCGATAACGGTCATACATTTTGCATCATCTGGGGTTACTTTTTAGGCCGTAAGAAAATAATTGTCACCACCCCAACTCGTCCCGTGGTCGTAACGTCGTAGTCAACTAGGGGATTGAAGTGTCACTGACCATTGATTTATTAAAGATTCATGATGGACGATCGCCAAGCCGCTTACCCAGAGTGGCGGTTACGGGCATTTATCTCCTAATGTGTCCATATATGCATATAATAGAAGAGGCCTACGTCCAGGCGTGGACAGAGATGGCTGGTGATGATTAAAATTGAACATGTTAACTGATAATCAATACCTCCTGGTTTAATATTTATTAAGTATAGCACTGCCAGTAGATAATCGTTTTGCTAAAACCACGGGGGACCAATCAAATCGAAGCACTTTCCTAATGTGACAAAATTTACGAGTAACTAACGTTAAGAAATTATAATATATAATCAGTCTTGTTGACGCAGGTTTGAGTATATTTATATTATGTTATTCTTACATAATTTGCGCGGTTTGTAAACGTCAAATAAACCATGCTCTCGTGTTTTTTGTTTTAAATAGTAATGTTCAAAACAAACTTATTTTTAAGTTAATATTTTTAGGGATAGAGAATAAAAAATGTGTCCTCTCTAACTTTTGAGCCCTTGTCACATAGCTACATAGGTACAGTAACTAGTTTAATATACAACCAATTGAAGGGTCCACGGAAAGAGCATGTCTAGTCAATTCAAATTACAGAAGGAAAACCACTTAACTTTTAACAGAATAAGGTGTGGACTGGACATGTTTTTTTCCGTGGACCCCTTAAATTATACTTTATCTTAACTCCATCTCGACGGGTTTTATAGCAGTTATTATGTCACAGGGTAATATGCGCTGGCGCCGGTTACGTCTGTTTGTCATCTTGACTGACCGCATCTTTTGTCCACAGATACTTCGTCAGCACAGTCCTGCAGTTCCAAATCCACCGGGCACTCTGCGAGAGAACAGGGCAGTTCATCCCTGGAGATGATAGTAGACCTCTACACAAATGTGACATCTACAGAAACCCTGAGGCAGGAAGGATTCTGACGTAAGTTTCAACTAACGGCTTTTTTATATTGGCACAACAAAGTGGTAACTCCACCTGATCGTAAGTGAAAAGTGGAGCCCAAATCGCGGCGGCAACGAACAGGAGACCAGCAGTAACCTGTCGTTGCCACCGCCTTGCTGACCCGCTAGCATATGGAACGCTAGGATATGGAAGGGAACTGGCTTTATTCCTGGAGACGACACTAGGGCTCTCCACAAGTGTGACATCTACAGAAACCCTAAGGCAGGAAGGATTCTGACATAAATATTAATTAAACGGTTTAGCAGTTTTTAATCGAGGTTATTCGAGAAGGCAGGGCATTTTATTTCTGGCGACAACATCAGGTCCAGGTCTTCTTACAAGTGTGACATCTGTGGAAACTCTAAGGCTGGAAAGAACCTTACGTTTTTAGTTCATGTTTCAATCCAACAAGGATATGGCAGGACAGTTATTTCTAGTGACAATAAGAAATCTTCAAAATTGTGACGTCTATAGGGGTTCCTATAGATATCACAATGTGATGGAATGTGTGTTGAAGAATCTTGGGTAATCTTAACTTTGTCCTAGTTAAGCAAATTCTAAATTTAAAGTGATGTAATATATTATGTGAGAGCACAGAATAGTCAATCGCTGCAGATGATACCAGATGTTTTCATAAATATGACATTTATAGTCCTTATAGAGATCCAAGGATCCGGATGTAAATAATTTTATCAGTTTCATCACAGTTTAACACTATTTAATCTAGAGATAGGATCGAAGATAGACGAAGATTGGAGAGGATATGAAATCTTATTTCTGGAGATGACACCACGTCTGTTTACAAGTATGACATGTATTAGGATTCTTAAGACAGAACTAGAAGGAACCTGGCCTTTATTTTTATTTCATCTTAGATTGGCGATATCTGTGATCCAATCAAAAATTTGTTCAAGCGATGAAATACTCCTATTCATGCAATTTTCCGTGTTTATTTAAACAAAATTTGTCAATCGTGAGATGTATTTAAGTCAATTTACTACGTAAATTAAGTTGTAATATGTATCTAATTGACACCTTCAAACCGGAAATGGCAATAATGCCCTAAAACACAATTCATTTTACGATAAATCGATCACGAACAATATTGCTACTTATTACAGCTCCAAGATCTAATCTTTAATAACAATTGTCTACTTCTGAGTCAAGGCTACTATGCTCTATTTTATTGTTAATTGTATTTCGTTTGGAATACTTGGAATTTGTATTGTTCGTTGTCATTAACATTATGTGGAGTTGGTTTTTTCTCGCGATCTTTAAGATCAAAGGCAAAGAGTATGTCCTTGTCTTAGTTATTCAACTTTAACATGTATGTAATATTGTTACTGGAGCTATTACAACATATACGGTTCAAGTTTAAACAGGTTTGTAAAATTGTTTTGGAAAAATGACTAGATTGTTCGAACAGTAAATTGAATGACCTGGCGATGCTACTAATACTAACTTAGAAAGAAGCAATAAAAAGCTTTGTCCGGCGGACCAATGCATCAATGTTTTACAACTTTGATGCATTGGTTGATGCAGAATTTATTTGGCAAAGTGTGTATGTTGAAAATTAGTCCCTAGACACGGTCATACAATACGTTGATAAATATATGAAGGTTGGAGTCTATATTACATTTTATTATTAAAGTACCTGATGAGTATTTCCAAAATATCAAAAAATATCTGAATATAATGTCACCACTGACAAAATGGCTGCCGACATCTGCCGAACGGCAA
Source organism: Thaumatotibia leucotreta (assembly GCA_025490895.1). NCBI lineage: Eukaryota > Metazoa > Arthropoda > Insecta > Lepidoptera > Tortricidae > Thaumatotibia > Thaumatotibia leucotreta. The sequence continues at coordinate 12,793 of JALPQI010013295.1, read as the reverse complement.
CAAAGCAGTGGATGCGACTAGCACAGGACCGAGGAGATGGCGTAATAAAGAAGAGGCCTTTATCCAGCAGTGGGTGGACATAGGCTGAATAGATAGACAGATATGTGGCCAAGTTAAACCTAACGTTTCACCTGGAAAACACTTGAATGTAGCTATTTCCGAGTGTAAATAAATAAAGTATTTTAAATAAATACCTACTGCTGAATTAAAAATAAAACATTTTTAATTATTTTATCACCTACCGTTAATGGAGTATATGTCATTGTATTTCCTTATGAGCTTTCTTAAAGCGAATGACTCTTTCTAACCTTGGTTAACCAAGGTGATACAGTCAGTAATAAAGAAAATCAGCTTGGGAATATATCCTCATTCACATCATAACTGCCCATAATCGCCACGCTGGACAAGCGGATTGGAGATCGTAGTAGTGAGTCCACTATGATGACGCTGCTGCCCATCATCAATAAATAAATCGTCAGTGACTCTTCAATCCCTTAGCCGTTTCTTACGACACCCAAAAGAAGAGCTGGGCTGGTGGAAAATGTATTCTTTCACCACGCGGCCATGATCTGATCACAAAAATTAAATATGGCTACAAAAACCAAAAATAAACAACTGATTATCGAATGATTGACTTATAAGGCCAAATTAAACTGGAAACCAACAAAAACGAGTTTGACAAAACCAGACCAAAAGCCGCAGATAACCTAGACCTTGGCAGACCATGACCAAATAGATTTTAGCCGTAAAGGCCGATTTGCAACTATACAATGAATAATTCAATTACATATAACGATTGTGCGTTTTATGCCTTTTGATAGTCTGATCTGTGAGATGGTAGTTAGTAATCTGGGTATTCTGGGTCATGAAGCAAGATCGCCGTGTGGTGACGGCAGTAAGAATACATTTGTCACCACCCCAACTCCTCCTGTGGGTGTCGTCAGAGTCGACTAAGGGATTGAAGTGTCACTGACCATTATTTGATAAAACATTGCTGATGGGCAGCAGCGTCATCATAGTAGACACATTACTGCGATCGCCAATCCGCTTGCCCAGTGTAGCAATTATGGGCATTTCCCTCCTATTATGTCTATAGTCTAATTACATAATAGGAGAGGCCTACGTCCAGCAGTGGACTATCATGAGCTGATGATGATGATAATGATGATGATTATTTTATTATCTATTTGAAAGTTCCGTAAAGGACGAATTCGAACAGTTTACAGCACACGTGCAGGAAATGACACATTTACCGTATGACGCATACGAGAATTTAGCCGGTTTCCGATACAATTGTACAAATTACAACATTTACGTTTGCAAAACTCTATTTAAAACGCTATTGCATTGCACACATAAATTTGTTTCAATCATAACTATACCTAAATATTTTTCTAACAGAAACGAGAGATTGACAAAATTAAATATCGACTTAACTGTTATCGATAAGTCTCAGAGTAACAGATAAATACGTTTAAAAATAAATAATGTAATACAAATCATGTGGCTTATGATGGTCCTGTTTTATCTATTTATCGTGCTGCAGCTGCACGTTACTTTCGCACTTTCATACCTAATTACCTACTTGTTAGAATGTGATAGCAACGCCGTACGATTAGACGCGGTACCATCATATGCCTACATATCCAGAACGACACATAGTTTATCTTATATTATCGTGTATTTAGTACCCCTCAAAACAAAAACGAATAATATATATGGTATCGTAACGGCATAGAACATAATTAACATTAATGAAAATATCCTTTATTTCTTGGAATTTTTATGAGAATAATACACCGTATTCTGATTAATATATTCATCGATAACCATTACGTGTCGATATCTCATTTTGTCAATCTCTCGTTTGTGCTAGAAAAATATCTAGGTTTAATTGAAACCTTCCTAAATCAATATTCAACTCTAGTTCGGTAAAGTTCAAAACATGTCGGGCATAGTGAGTTTAACCGTTATATTTATAGTCATTCATCATCATCATCATCATTTTAGCCATTTATCGCCCACTGCTGAGCATGGACCTGTCCAGAAGTACAGTTATTATGTCTCACAAAAGTTTAAATTCAATTAGTTCAAAACTCATTAATATCAATAATCGATCATACGAATTTAATTTCAAAATGGCCGCCATATTAAACAATGATCCCGCGATTTACCAAACGTCGTAACTCAATGAGCAAAATACTTTACTTATGACGTTTTATAAATAAGAAGATTCAGCCCGCATCCAGTAGTTAAGGCAAGTACTCACTTCCGCGTAGACGGTGCCAATTGTGTAAACCGTGCTTTATTTTTATTGAATTTTTAAGCCATACTAGGCTGTATTCTTTAAAGAATAAGGTTGATAATTGTGGGTGGCGGTTTGTGGTAATTATTTCGTCCTTTAAATTGAGGTATTTCGCGGTGCAACGCTTGAATGCACTTTAAATGGACCGAATAAATTAATGCTTTTTGAATTTGGAACGGAATTTGAGTTAGTGATACATCAACTCTTTGATTAGTTCCATGCAATGCGTGTAAAACTAAACTTTACGATAGATATATATTTACAACGCATAATATACATAATGCTCAGAAAGTGTGCTTTTTAAGGGTATACCTACAACTTGTCTACAGCCTCCGTAGTCTAGTTGGTAGTTACCCTGCCTACGAAGCTGGAGGTTCCGGGTTCGAATCCCGGCGAGGGCACTATTTGTGTATTTATTTATCACGAATATTAAATAGCAGTGTTTGCAATGCTGTGTTTCGGTTTGGGGGTAAGATAGCCGGTGTAATTACTGGCATAGATAGAGGCAATCCATCTAAGTCCTCAGGGTAGGCAGCGCATTGGCGATTTTTTGGTCACTATGTCCATGGGCCTCAGTTCCTGCTTTTCATCAGGTGGGCTGAGAGCTCAGTTATCTACCTTCGTTACATAAAAAAAAGAACATAATCGGCCCAGCCGTTTTTGAATAACTACGGAATCCTACACTGAGAATAGCCTGACATGCTCTTGGTCGGTTTTTTTTAAATATTTATATGAATTTAAAAACCTGTGTATTCTAAGTATTTACTGTCTTTGCGGAACCAAGAATTGTTATTTAACATGTAATTATAATTATTACGTGATGCGCTTACGCGTAACCATTTATAATGTGGTGACTTTTAATAGGACTTGATTATAATTTTAATAGATATCGTTTTATTCAAACCTCAAACAACCTGCCTTAATAATAGGTATTGGTAACTACTACCGCCATTAAAAGTTAAATCCAGGGAAGTGTTTTTACTTCAAGAAATCCGTAAAAATGAGCTTAGTCCTAAATTAAAGATTAAAAATGTTGTTTTTTATGTGACGAAGGTAGGCAACTGAGCTCTCAGCCCACCTGATGGAAAGTAGGAACTGAGGCCCATGGATATAGCGACCCAAAAATCATCTATGCGCTGCCAACCCTGAGGACTTAGATGGATTGCCTCTATCTATCTATGCCATTATACCGCTAATGACACCGGCTAAGTATCTTACCCCCAAGCCCCAAACTGAATCGCTCTTATCAATACTAGCCGAATAAGTTATACTACGCTTAACAGTAAGTCCAAACAACAAAATAAATATAGCTAAACATTTGTGAAATTGTGACCCATGTAACCAGGGACCGGACCCGTTATTTTACAAAATCCTCGAAATTGACCAATATTTTTTTTTTTTTACATTTTGTATGTATTACTCAGTATTATTCTATCAGTTTATGTAATTTACGATATCATACATATTTAAATTACTCCATTAAAGAGAAGAACGAAAAAGAACGAAATTCGAACAGTTCTTTTTAAACGGTTTTTATTAACTTCACCGCGTATCAACTGTCGTCGATGCTTCAAATCTTGTGATCGATTTTTCGACCACTTCTACTGCACCGAAATCAATAAAATTTGGAACTCTTATCAAGTTCCCATGACAATGCAATATTATAATATTTGTATCCTTGTATCCTCAAAGCCTGATGCTGCAGACGTACTGCTTGCCTTAACCGAGAGTGTTAGACACGTGAAAATGAAAGAATAGCATGTTTGGCATAATCAAATACTAACAGCCTGATCTTGACTTCCAACTCCTCACTCCTGATGCTGCAGTACTGCCTACAATAACCGCAAGGCTTATCTTTTATCGATATCTTGATTTTAAAGAAGTTCTTTAGATATTAAGTGAAACATGAAACGTGAAACATGCGAATTTAATACTAACATCCAACTCCTCAAATCTGATACTCCAGTGTTACTGCCTGCCACAACCGCTAGGTTTAGCGATATGTAGATTTTGCAGTACTGCTTTAAATATTTGGTAGAAACATACAGATTTAATTATCATCATCATCATCATCATATTAGCTGAAAGACGTTCACTGGTGAATATAGACCCCCCCAAAGATTGCCACAAGGACCGGCCCTGTGCCACCCGCATCCAGCGACCTTCACCAGGTCATGAGTCCACCTTGTGGGGGGCCTACCCACGCTGCGCCTTCCGGTACGTGACCGCCACTCGAGAACCTTACCGCCCCAACGGCCATCGGTTCCACGCAATCCACGCGCGGCGAGCCCCGCCCACTTCAGTTTAGCGATTCGAAGAGCTATATCGGTTACTTTGGTTCTGCTGCAAATTGTAATCCGATCTCGCAGAGAGACTCTTAGCATAAGCCTCTCCATTGCCCTTTGTGTGACTTTGAGCCTTCTTATGAGGCCCATTGTACGCGACCACGGTTTAGTACCGTATGTCATTGCTGCGGCCCTCCGGCTGATAGACTCGTAGGGTGACAGCGTGAGTCATTCGCGAAGGGCGAGCCGTCGGGCCTGCGGCCCTCCAGCTGATAGAGTGACAGCGTGAGTGGTTCGCGTAAGGCGAGCCGTCGGACCTGCGGCCCTCCGGCTGATAGAGTGACAGCATGAGTGGTTCGCGTAGGGCGAGCCGTCGGGCCTGCGGCCCTCCAGCTGATAAAGTGACAGCGTGAGTGGATCGTATAGGGAGCGCCGTAGGGCCTGCGGCCCTCCAGCTGATAGAGTGACAGCGTGAGTGGTTCGCGTAAGGCGAGCCGTCGGACCTGCGGCCCTCCGGCTGATAGAGTGACAGCGTGAGTGGATCGTATAGGGAGAGCCGTAGGGCCTGCGGCCCTCCAGCTGATAGAGTGACAGCGTGAGTAAATCGCGAAGGGCGAGCCGTCGGGCCTGCGGCCCTCCAGCTGATAGAGTGACAGCGTGAGTGGTTCGCGTAAGGCGAGCCGTCGGACCTGCGGCCCTCCGGCTGATAGAGTGACGGCGTGAGTGATTCGCGAAGGGCGAGCCGTCGGGCCTGCGGCCCTCCAGCTGATAAAGTCACAGCGTGAGTGGATCGTATAGGGAGAGCCGTCGGGCCTGCGGCCCTCCAGCTGATAGAGTGACAGCGTTAGTGAATCGCGTAGGGCGAGCCATCGGGCCTGCGGCCCTCCAGCTGATAAAGTGACAGCGTGAGTGGATCATATAGGGAGAGCCGTCGGGCCTGCGGCCCTCCAGCTGATAGAGTGACAGCGTGAGTAAATCGCGAAGGGCGAGCCGTCGGGCCTGCGGCCCTCCATCTGATAGAGTGACAGCGTGAGTGGTTCGCGTAGGGCGAGCCGTCGAGCCTGCGGCCCTCTAGCTGATAGAGTGACAGAGTGAGTGGTTCGCGTAGGGCGAGCCGTCGGGCCTGCGGCCCTCCAGCTGATAGAGTGACAGCGTGAGTGGTTCGCGTAGGGCGAGCCGTCGGGCCTGCGGCCCTCGAGCTGATAGAGTGACAGCGTGAGTGGTTCGCGTAGGGCGAGCCGTCGGGCTTGCAGCCCTCCAGCTGATAGAGTGACAGCGTGAGTGAATCGTGTAGGGCCAGCTGTCGGGCCTGCGGCCCTCCAGTTGATAGGCTGACAGGGCAGGTGGTTTGCGTAGGACGTGCACTCGGACCTGCGGTCCTCCAGTTGATATACAGAGAGTGTGAGTCTCGGATTCACGTAGTGCGTGCCATAGTGCCGGAGGGCCTATGGCCCTCCGGTTGATAGATTGCATGGATTGACCCTTTAGGCCCTCGGTTCGCGTCGGACTTTCCGTCAGACCTGCGGTCCTCCGGTTGGTCGACTCAGAGAATGAGTTTATATTTTATAGTCTCGAAATTCGACTTGTATAAATTAAACTTGAAATTCTGAATAAACCAAATTGATTGATATATTCCTTATTGTCAGATCTCTGTTATCTAAGGTACTTATTGTATGAATAACACGTCCATTTGAGATACTTCGGCTATTCAACCTTACATTAACCACGCCGAGCCTTTGGTTTTTATTTGTCAATCGAGATATTTAATTTAAAAAATGGTGTTGGATTTCTAAAATAATGTCCATTACGTTTACATATGTGTCGTGATTCGTGATGAAAGCGCGAGAGTATAAACGCTACTTAGCATGCATACATAATTGTATTACATATTACAAACAATATCGGTATAGTATTGGAAATTAACTTAACAATTGCGCTAAAAACTTGAAAATAAAATAAGTAAAAAAAGTTTTAAGTTAAACGGTTTTTATTGCACCAAAAACTAGAAAATAAAAATTTGTTATAACTAACCGTAGATGCAACTTTCTGTTGATTACTCACGTGAAACTATTATTACTGTAGTTTTCCCAAGTCGGATGCTGAAAGGCACGTTTAGCCTCTATGTCAGTGGATTAAGCGTTACCTAATCGGAAACTTTTACTTAACTAAAATAAAAACGTGGGGCGTTATTATGAAGAAAGAAACATACAAGTTCAAAATATGTAATTGTAGCTTTAATTTTGCAATTAATCACTTCCACAGAGGTAAATAGCTTTTATCAAGGCCAGAACAAAACTTATTACACTATTGCTGTCTTGATTTATATGTGTGTTCTTAAATAACTATAGTGACTTAATCACAATTATTGCGTACGCCCCACGTTTTTATTTCAGTTTGGTAAAAGTTTCCGATTAGGTAACGCTTAATCCACTGACATAGAGGCTAAACGTGGCTTTCAGCATCCGACTTGGGAAAACTACAGTAATAATAGTTTCACGTGAGTAATCAACAGAAAGTTGCATCTACGGTTAGTTATAACAAATTTTTATTTTCTAGTTTTTGGTGCAATAAAAACCGTTTAACTTAAAACTTTTTTTACTTATTTTATTGTATGGAGAAAATACCGGTTCTGGTCCCTGCTTGTAATTATAATTATGCTTCGCAAGTGCACGAGATCTCAATTAATCTAATTGTCGATGACATAAGGATCAAAATCGCTTACATATTTTTAGAGCTTTCAAGTGAAGTACACAAACGTGACTCCCTAGCTCTCCTAATTACTTGTTACTAAACTACTAAACACCCACAGTTTACTCGCTGCGAGTAAACGCAATTCTACTATCTCATATCTTACAACAAACTCATTGAAAACCCAACTAGAGAGGCTACCGCAAACAATATTCGATGTGTTGCCTCCTTATTATACTTATGTACAAATACACAAGTGCGACAGAGACGCAACGTCGAAGGTAGTTCACGGTAGCTTAGTTACTGGCACGTAAAGTTTAAGTTCCATTGCAGTGTAGAGAGGTTTAGATTTGGCACGTGAGATGTACGAACTTGCTTTGCTGTCAGATGACTTCACTTTACGCACAGACGTAGTATATTAGTAATATGGGTCGATTTGGTTGCGAAAATGGTGCAACAGATAAAATGCGCTTTTATCGTGTTTATGCAATGTCATTTGCATTGAGATATAGGAATTGGAAACAGATGTTTCTGTTCATGTCTGTTTTAGTAAATAATGTTTATGTTTTAATATTAATTTAACTTTTGGTGTAATATAATACAGTTGGCGGTGGAAGTCTGTTACAGAATCGGAGTGAATGAATAGTTTGCAAGTCTTAATATTATAACGTATGTTACAGTCATGTGGGATTTTATGAAAACGGGTATCTGTATGAATACTTGCAATTTGCAATTTGGTACAGTTATACATATTATTCATGCCGACAAAGTGGTAGAAAAAACATCGGGTACCTCACCTACACGTAAAGTGGGATGAGAAAGATAGATAAAAAAATATTTTGCTGAAATCCTATGGTGTGTATCGTTGAATAGGTATTTTCCAAATAATAATGGTGTCAAAAGAAAGTTTTTTATACAGGTAGTCAATATTTTCGGAGATAAACGCTCATGAATCAATTTTTTTTGTGCCCCTCCCTCACCTCCTCTAAGTTTTGATCCGTGGGTCGGAAAAATATGAAAAAAGTCAAGATAATTAGACTTAGAGAATGGTTTAACGTAATCGGCCATCGGCCCAACCGTTTTTGAATAACTGGTCGGTTTTAGATTTGCGTGCACCATTTTTGTAGTTCTAATGAGGGCTTTCGATATTTTTTCTACCACCAGGCGACGCTATGTAGGCGTAAGGTATAAACAACTGTCAGATTCATAATTTACGCTTGGAGACCTTATACATCTCCAAACGTGTTTATAATGTTATTTTTATATACCTATTCGGAGAGAGCCCTTTACTTCTCTATAAATTATTACTTATAAATGTTCTGACTTTTTAGAGACTTTACATCTCTTGTTATTATTATTCTATTTCAATTTATTTAAAATCAATTTTATGTCTTTTTTTTTAATGCATGTTAGTTGTAAGATGTACCATGATTGTTTGAAAAAATAATTCCCGCCAAGTTTCTTACCGGTTCTTCTTGGGTCAGAGGTGTAGGGTTCGAACCGGAAGTAGTTTCAATACCTAGACGATTCAAAAGAGTTTGTTGCTATTCCAATTTGAATAAAGAATTATTTGACTTTGACTTTGACTTTAAGTACTGAACAGAAAATATCAACATTCTATTGTATTAGAATATATTATAGACCTTTTTATTTGCGTTTTGATAGTTCGTTGGACCGTACGCCACAGTGCTCGCCACCTCACTGCCTCATAGTGGCAGAAAAAGTATCAAAAACCCTCATCTATGAGCAGCATTTTAGTTCACCGGTATCAGTACACTTACATAACAGTTACTTAGCGCATCCATAATTAGGTATAACCAGCTACTCGTAAACAAATCGCTTCTAAACGGGGCATCTTCAGCATAATTACTTATTGGGTTGTAATAAGGTTCATTTTTGTGTGATGGGTACCTACTCTCCATCGGATATATCGAAGCGTCCAATGTGGTCAAAAATATCGAAACATGCACTCTAATGCCATGGCAATAGAGGCGTGCTCAGATATATATGAGCATCCTGGCCGCTCCGAATATATATCTGATGTCGACTGTAATTAAAGGAAGCAGGAATTAAACATAAATAGAGCTTTGAAGGGGTTAATAATGAAGAGGGGAGTGTTTATTTTTAATAAATAAATTATATATTGGGACATCTTACACAAAGCGACTTACGGTAAGCTCAATTAATTCATAATTCATTTTATTGCATATAATCATGTGTATGTTATGTAAATAAGGTTTTACATTGGGCTTTACAACTAAAAATCACATGAACCCTGCATGATAGGGTATTAAGCGAAGTAATTAACTTAAAATTAAAAAACTAGGTACTAAAATAACCGAAATAATATAAGGCTCGTAATGTGGGTACCAGGCGGCGATATGATTATACAGGGTGGTTAGTGAGTAACCCGACAAACTTGAAAGGTGTATTCCTGACCACCTTTTGAGACTATATTAATGTCTTATGAACTTTTCTGGATTCGGCTTAGTTTAAGAGATAATTACATGTTTATCAAAAATACTATTTTCATCATAAGTCACTGATAAATGCCTGCACGATTAAAATTCTTACACTAATAGTTTTCATCTTGACATATTCACTGACGAAAGTTAGAGAAAAAACAAAAAGTATCAGAAAAATGTTCAACTAAAAAAAAATTATAAAATCATTGGAAAAAAAATCTCTCCCTGCAATTTATTACTGGTCATGACATGACATAATTATGTCATTTGCGGATTTATTTTTTTTTAATTCTTTTTTGTGATTTTTCGATTTTTTTTTATACACATACACCGACACATACATAGACAGACATATATTATATGTCTCATAATATTTTTTACTTCTTTTGACATCAAAAATGCATGGGTAAAGTCTATCGGTATACTCATTACCACCCTGTATATAATGGGTATACCTACTTAAATACATATTCTAGTCAGCCACGACCAAGACCGTTGATGTGCATCCATATAGCATATTATATTTAGTGGAAATGCACCTTTTAGACAAACGTTTAGATTAATCGATCATCGATAGGCTACGATGATAGCAGTTTACTATCAGGCGGCTCATAATATTATGCTTGTCCATCCTTGTACCGTATTTTCGGCGTACAGATATATTGCCCCATATGTGAAAATTAAAATTTGACTGACAGTCGCCATTTTTGACCTTAATCAGCCTGTTAACGTTACGCAACGGAAACTAGACCCCTTGTAATATCGAGCGTGGGAATTCAAGCGAAATAGTTTCAGTATCAACTATGTTTTAAATTATACCGTTACCTCACAGTTGATCTTTACTAATCCTTGCGAGACATTTAAAATTAAGACTGGGGTTGATCTCAATCTCAGCCGTGTGGTGACGGCAGTAAGAATACATATGTCACCACCCCAACTCCTCCTGCGGGTGTCGTAAAAGTCGACTAAGGGATTGAAGTGTCACTAGCATTATTTGATAAAAGATTGATGATGGGCAGCAGCGTCATCATACTGAAAACATTACTGCGATCGCCAATCCGCTTGCCCAGCGTGGCGATTATGGGCATTTCCTTCTATATAATGCGTCTATCTATACGCATAGTTAATAGGAGAGGCCTACGTCCAGCAGTAGACTATCATAGGCTGATGCAGGGACCGGAAAACCCGTTCATTTGGCTTACCGGTTCAAATTAATAACCCCTTCACACGATAACCTATTCATATGGGTAACCCGCTCAATGGGTTACCTAACAATAACGATAACCCGTATTATTCGGGTTAACCTAATCGTCATAAGGGGGTTACCGCTTACAACAGCTGTTTCGGTGAGGGTTTTGTATGTACTAACCGGTAACCTTTCGGTTTCGGGTAAGCCTTACCCCTCTCCCGCGCCTTTCCGCCACCGCACCGGCACGTCTTCGCGCCACCACACGCGATCGTGTCGTGACTGGATGAGTATTGTTTTACTTTAGGTTTACTTCAGTCAGTCAGGGTCGTTTCAAAAGGTACTTATTCAGTTTTTAAAGGGACATATATTTTTTTTTTTTTACTTAGCCGAATTATGGTAAGTACGTAGATAGATGGTGTTATTTTATGTACCTATTAGTAAATCAATTAAGTAACTTTTAAGTATTTCAATTATTTACAGTTTTTTTTAATATTTGATGCTTTAATTATTGATAAAATATTATATAAGTATACCCTTTTTTAATGTTAGTCTCAAAATAACGAAAAAGTCGACAAAGGCTCCAAGACCAATTTTTAATTTATATGTGCGCCAATTTAAAGTAATCGGCGGCGGCAACGTGATTTCAGCGTGAAATCGACGTGAAGGCAAGGGGGTATCACTCCGCGATTCCGTCGCGCGGGCACAAGTACATGCAGAGCGCCCCGTCTCCGTGGTCTATTCAATGGTTGGCGCGCGCTGTATCGGAACGCACGTTTAAATTTACAACGCTGGCTCGTCACGTATAGCGAAATATATCGCTTGCAAATATTAGGATTATTTTATACATGTGCATCTTAAATGAAAACGCCGAAAATATACTGCATAGCAGCATGTTGCAATAATAATAATGTTAATTTTCATGACGCGTTTTTCGCACAGCCGATGCGTTTGAGAGATACTAAAATGTAAGGAACATAATAATATACTTATTACCTACATTCGTAGTAAATTAAATTCTCAGAAACTCAAGTCAATTACAGACAAAACGGTTTATTTTCGGACAAATTTGTCAGTAAAAAAGCGGCACATTTAAATAATGTAAAAAACTTCGTTCTCACATACTATTATTGAATTTCGCGTCTTTTGTCCTAACATATTATTTGGTTGTCTAACTTTATTCCCATAATATCAAATAGGTACATATAAGAGAAAATGCCGTGTTACGTCTGCCTTACGATTGTGATTAAACCATTACTTATTTATTCTGCTTTTGTAATGAATGCGTAGGTACCTAACGTAATTCTTTCTATTTAAATGCATTAAACAGATATATTAATTTCTGCACACCTTACATACTGTCTACAGATATTTTTAGAATGTTCGTGTTATTATCAGGATTATACGGATGGATATTCACCTAAAGTTAGCAAAGTTGTGATGCTATCTCACTCACACCTCAAACAATGCCGCCCGGACACGCGCGGCCGAAGCACAAAGAAGGTGCCGCCAAAGTTGAGACAAATATTTTTGAATCACGTGTATGAAAAGCGTAGATAAATTCTATAATCACGCATGAACTAAATTGTTCAATAAGCTATCAAGACGAATGCTATTAACGCCGTAGATATCATTGCAGTAATGTATTTGTCAGACGCCTCATAGCGCTGTTCGTTATTTTATTAGTGTTCAATATTTGACAACCCTGTTTTCGACGGTGTGCGGCTTATAAGCGACCTTTCCGCCACGCAATATGGCCCATTTTAGCTGCTCGCGTCGCCTCGCGCGTCGTTTTGTTTGGTAATAATAATTGTGTAGGCACATAAAAAGCCGGCATTTGTAAACATCAAAGCAGTGAAGCTTC
>JALPQI010013294.1:0-20757 GCA_025490895.1 Thaumatotibia leucotreta | reverse complement strand
GACCAGTGCCTTGCGTCCGAATTTATCCTCGTAAGGCCCATTGTGCATTACAATGTACGTTCCACTTCAATTAAATTTAAACCATTCAGAAACTCAATAAAGTAGCATTTCCTTTGTTCAATTGATTTTGCAAACAATCTAAATTCAGCACTATGCTGTATGCAGCAAGATTGAAAATATGATTTAAAGAAAATAGTATGGTGGGTCTTATTACGAGATTATACTGCTATTTCAACTAATTTCAGTACGATGGATAATCGTAGAATTTGCGTAACGAATAAATGGATTTATTGATTTAAAAATACCTGTTGTATTGAAATACATTCGTGGAATTTCAAGAGTGTAGTAATCTAAGTGACCATTCGCGTGTATTATATATTTAATAGTGTAAATATAACCGTAATTATATATACCTATATGTCCAATATATTTGGGTCATAAGAAAATAAAGCCGGTCACTTTCAAAGGCTAGACTTGTCTTCAAATAATATTATGTAGTTCAGTAGATACAAACATAGCTAACGTTAAAACATTATATAGCTCATGCTAGAGGTATTATTGCTCCCAGTCTTAAATAAAGGGCGATTTTTCTATATTGCTATTTCTCCCAAAAGTATTGAGCACAAGCTGGTTCCTTCCTCCTAATATACAAGGTGGCTAAAAAATTAGTTTTGGAACTCGGAATACGTCCCCTAGAAGGTTTGTGGAAGAATAGAATATTAGCTTATTCTGCTTCCCAAAACCTGCCTGGTTGCGGGAATTCGCTATTTTTTGGCAGTTTATAGGTATGAGGCTCGATATTACCAAACTTTTATTCTGAGCATAACGCTTACTTTCAAATATTAGTGTCAAATTACTATGGAGTTTTGACATTACTATTGAAAGTTTGGTGAAATCGAGCCTGAAAAATCGAACTTTACTCTTCCAGTTTTACATATTGTTTACTTACTATTATATTATTATTTCCTTCGACTCATTTTAGGGCATTTCTCCGAGCATTTTAACCGCCGTGACAGCCTTATCTCACGAATTCCTCGATATATTTTTGGATATCTTGGTAGTCGTAGTTGACAATTACCAAGATACCCAAAAAAATGAGATACCCACGGAAATAGGGTAATAATGTTGCCACCGAAGTCACGGCGGTTGAAACGCTCGGAGAAATGTCCTTATACTAATGTTTCTAATACAGCAAATGCATGCTCAATACTTTTAGGTAAATACCACAATTATAAATATGGCTATTGCTAGCTGTATTACATTATGCGTAGTCTTTTTTTATTTACAACACTAGGTATCAAATAGAATTCGAGAAAATTCTATGATTATCAGTATCACAATGTCATAATATATGTATTAATAATGTACAGAAATATCCGATATTTAATTATTGATTTTCTGAAAATTAACAACATAAACATAATACTACTAGTAACAACATATAAATATATATTAATTAAGTTCTACAGAATCCTCCATTTGGCAAAATGTCTGCTAAAATCACTATCGGACGAAAAGTAAACAGACATACAAAATGTATTAGACCATATTATATAATATAATATTATTAATAAGTATTATTATGAGCTTTACTGGTGCTTATACAGTTGAAAATAAAAGGGATTCTGGACGATAAAAGAATGAAAGAGTCGTACCTATACATTGTTAATAGCTAAAATTATTTATCTACCCAAATATCATAAACATTCCATGATGCGTTCAAAAATCACACATTATGACCACCATAAAAATAGACTGACTTGTTAGAATACATTCCTTATCTGTTGTGTCATTATAACTAAATAATATCGATTTCGATAGTATTATTTCATTTAAATTTCGAACATCTTTGAAAAATAAAGGAATTTGCTTAGGTTTCTATTCTAATATCACTCGAGATGACGTTTAGTTCTAAATTAAGTGTCAATTTCGAACAAAATTGACAATTGTCGCACGTAAGTAAGATTTCGAATGATATGATAGTAAGGGTTGACTCTAGATTGTCTCTGAATTAAAAAGAAAACTATGACAGCTGCCAGAGAACTTTTCATTACCGCCAATACCGCCATTACTTAGTTTTGTTGGGAAAATGATTTATATTGTGGAATTTAAACTATTAGTGGTTAAAAATGAACGATCTCTTCTGCATTTTCGCATTTCTTTTCTGTTTTATTTAATTAATAATTACTTTTAGTGGCCAAGAAAAATCCTGCAATGCCGGTCATAATTTTTAGTTACTGAACGCATCATGGAAGCTTATGATATGTGGGTAGATAAAGTAGTGTATGCAACTGTACATAATTAGGCATTAAAACACTCGTGTGATGCTATTATGATACTCGCCTTCGGCTCGTTTCGTAAACCCACACTGGAGTTTTAATGCCCTTCATTATGTACAGTCACATAAACTACTATTGTCGACCGTTATATAATTATCATTTTATTATGAGTTACAATATTAGTCAACGCAATAGTGCTATTGCACTCATTTGCAACTAATGATGTGCAAATTGCGGAAACTTTCAAAAGTGTAGGAAAATTTCCATCGAAACTTTCGAGAACATTTCAAAACCCGGAAATTTAAAAATTATTTTTAAACAGATTAATACAAGGACGCGTTTCATGGAAATTTGTATTTTTGACTAGCAAATACATGATATAATGTACAATCAAAAATTGTATGTCTTACAATAAAGAACATGGTCAATAAATTTCTTAAATTTCCGAAATTTTCATAGTAAATTTCTATGGAAATTAATTATATATTATTAAAGGAGTATTGCGAGAACTAGAAAGTATGTTATAAAACCAAAAATAAACACCAACAGACTTGAACGTCAACAAAAACATTGTGATCACCACTTCCTTACCTACTTCTTAAATGAAACGAACAAAAGCTATGTTGAGGATTTAGGTTTAAGACTCTAGCGAGCTAGTACGTAATCGAATTTTCACAATTAATGTTTCATCAGCAATTTTTCTTAGTTTTGTTTCTGGAAAAAAGGTACTTATTCCATCAGGACGCAAGCTCCATTTTCTCAGCAGATTCGTATAAAAATGCCTTAGACCAAATCCCACAGTTGTGTTTATAATTTGTCACTGTATCACTGCTTCGGTCTTCCTAGTTTACTACGGAACCCTTATAGTTTCGCCATGTCCGTCTGTCCATGGTCCGTCTGTCTGTCCGCAGCATAGGCTCATTGGCTGTTAGTACTAGATATTTGAAAGGTACAGGTTTGCATATTAATCATGCCGACAAAGTGGTACAATAAAATATTTAAAAAATCAGGTACCTCCCCTACACGTAAAGTGGGAATGATGTTTTTATTTTACTGTAATCCTATAGTCGTTGAATAGGTCTTTCAGAAAGATTAAGGGTCTCAAGAGAAAGTATTTTTCTAAAGTCAATATTTTCGGATATAACCTCTCCGGAACCAAAAAAATCGTGAATTGGCTAAAAAAATATGGAAAACATCATGAATATTGAGGTTAAAGAATACTTTAAAATAGGACTATTTCGAACATAATGTTTTTGAATAACTACGGAACCCTACACAGAGCATGGCCCCACAATACTCTTGGCCGGTTTTTTACGGGTAGATGTAGCGAAACTGTTGCCATTTTCTCTTCACAAATTGAACCTCTATTTGCAGTGTAATTAAATATTATTATAGTACGATTATATGCAGTTTATTAATCTTTTTTTACTACAAAAATAATGTAAAGATTTATAGAAATGAAATTTTCCGCGAAATATTTCGGAATAAATTCCGCGGAAATTATTGAAATTTATGAATTTTATCAACTCTTGGCCAAACCTATAAAAACCGGTTTTTATCAAAACCGGCGTTGTATAGTATGACTGTACTCGTTACTCACTCTAATATTTCTGTGCGTGGATAGGATTTCATGTTCATAAATTTCCATTGTTTCAAGGTCTGGAGAATGTTTCGGAAAAATTCACGAAAATTTCACTTGAGAACATTTCGCAACATAGGAAAGTTTCCATAGGCACATCATTATTTGCAACATTCTCACATAAATTAATACAATGGGTTCTTTTTCTTTCATTAACCGGTCTCATAAAATGTATGAAAATCTATAATAATAATCACCAATATTCAGGCATGGAAAGAGGCACAATATACGTATTATTGATGGCAGTGTGACTTGATACAAGCATTCATTTTCAATAGAAAGTTCTAGAATACAAATACATTTAAAATATTGGACACTTGTATAGATGAACAAACTGCCACTAATAGTTGTATGATCGTCTGTCGTAGTCATAAATTAATGTACAATTAAGCTATATTATTAATATTAACGTACGTAAAGGCGAAGTCTTCATTTGGTGGACGCTTTAATGTACCATATTCATGAGATCTGAAAAATAGAAGCACGAACTTTAGTAAATAAATAAATATTTAAATAAATATTTTTGGCCATCTTTACACAAGTCGACCTAGTCCCACGGTAAGCTCAATTAAGGCTTGTGATGTGGGTACCATGCGACGTTATATATAATAGATAGATACTTAAATACATAGACAGCCATGACCAAGGAACAAATATTTGTGATAAATAAATACACAAATAATGCCCTCGCCAGGATTCGAACCCGGAACCCCCAGCTTCGTAGGCAGGGTCACTACCAGGGGCTGAAGAACCTTATTTAGTACTTTATTTAGTACCTAATCCCCTAAGGGCCTTATCAGTATCACACTTGCAATTTGAAAGCGAAGCGTACGCGCTGCGTGTTTGTCGCGTGCCCCTAACCGATTCGATAATCGATAAAACATCATCATCATCATCAGCCAATTGACGTCCACTGCTGGACATAAGCCTCCCCCAGAGAGTTCCACAAAGATCGGTCGTGAGCTGTCCGCATCCATTGGACACCCGCAACCTTTACCAGGTCGTCGCTCCATCTTGTGGGGGGCCTTCCCACGCTGCGCCGTCCAGTGCGATCGATAAAACACTTCGTTCAATCCCTCTGACAGTTTGAATTTTGGTACGAAGGATTCCGCTCCTTGTACATCATACTAATACCGATAAGTATTGTTCGTTCTTTTCGATGTTATCAATACATCCATAAGACCGAAAGGGACAAGGGCTTGCTAAGTAAGAAGACGATTATGAATAAGGGGGTCACGTTTAAAAAGTAATTTGTAAAATTCTCGAACTTGTAATGACATGTTGACATTACGTAAATCAAATTGGACACGGAAATAGAATGTCGCTGGTTTATGAAGGGTTAGGGTCATCTCTAATGACGAAACAAAAACGCCGTAAAAACGCTGAATATTCACCCGAGGTGCCGTGTGGTGACGGCAGTAAGAATACATTTGTCACCACCCCAACTCCTCCTGCGGGTGTCGTAAGAGTAAGGGATTGAAGTGTCACTGACCATTTTACAAGATTGATGATGGGCAGCAGCGTCATCATAGTGGACACATTACTGCGATCGCCAATCCGCTTGCCCAGCGTGGCGATTATGGGCACTTACCTCCTAATGCGTCTATACGCATAGTTAATAGGAGAGGCCTACGTCCAGCAGTGGACTAGCATAGGCTGATGATGATGATGATGATGATTCACCCGAGAGAGACTGGCCTCAGTGATCGATGTGTTGTGGGGAGTCATCACAATGGACACATTACTGAGATAGGCTGAGGATGTGAGAGACTCGCCTCAGTGATCGAGCAGGGAGCGGCGGAGCGCCTCATCTAGTTCCCTCTGCTCAGCTTGTAGTTGCTCGCTCCTGGCCGCCTGTTCTCTCGCTGACTGCTCGATGGCAGCCTGCAGCGCGGAGAGTCATCACAATGGACACATTACTGAGATAGGCTGAGGATGTGAGAGACTCGCCTCAGTGATCGAGCAGGGAGCGGCGGAGCGCCTCATCTAGTTCCCTCTGCTCAGCTTGTAGTTGCTCGCTCCTGGCCGCCTGTTCTCTCGCTGACTGCTCGATGGCTGCCTGCAGCGCGGAGTCCGGTGGCGAAGGCGCCGGCGTGGAGAGGGTCACGGCGGCGAGGGACGCCTCGATCGCTCTGTGGATTAGCGGGGTACTAGCTTACGGGTGGGCTATGCGAACAGACTAATGACGATTCATCAGTAGTATAACTTAAAACGGGATATTCACCATGTAAATTTTAATTATTGAGCACCCGATATTTAGGCACTGTTGCAAATGACTTCACCGAATAACTGATGAACTGCAAGTTTTAGTTGTGGTCTACCCACACACCGTGGCGACCCTTTTCCGAAGTCGCTTGTTTCGCACGGAGTTACAACCGCTACTATATCCATATATCCTTACATTTAAGTCATACTAATAATGGCCATAGCTTCAAAACTTATATAATGGCGATTCATTAGAATATTGAGAGAAGAAAAATTCAGTTGTAATTTGTTTGTTCTTCATTTTGGCGTAATAACGAAACGTTATTAGGAGCGTGCGTATACTGACAATACTGGTATTATTTACACAGAATAATACTAATATTCAATTTCGATATCTGTCTTTTTAATTCATTTTATTCAACAAATCTGTTGAGTCAATGTAGCTAAAAACCATTTTTTAATATTAATGTTTTTTACCGACGCTGGTCGATATTTAGGTTGTTAGTTATGCTGGTAACGATACCTCATTGGAATAAATTAACTCTCTAATCACTCTTATGGATCAGCCAGACGAAAATGCACTTCGAATTTGAACCTTAATAGCAGTCAATAGAAAACAAAGTGAACATATATGGCTTCCTGCGCATTTAAGGGTTAATACAGCTGTTAGGGTGGTCCTTATTTTTGAAATTTTGTAGAATGTTCGAACCAATAAAGGAGCTCTCTCTCGTTATTTGATAAGTAAACCATATTTGTTTTTCTTTTTCAATTATTATAAACAAAACTAAGAACCACCCTAACAGCTGTCAATGGTACATTTTATCTGCTGCTATCCGTCAACTCTTGAATGATTGCTGATGAATGATGATTGCTGATGTGTTAGACAGATGCAAGATATAAATACATTTAGACCAGTTTAATACAGAACCGGGGGGCTACCATGCCGTCTTAAATGTCATTCAATTTAGGTTCGGTTTGTCAGTGTTTGACAGTTATTCAATGAAACTGACATATAGCGATTCAGATTAGGTCATAAACTGAATCACATTAGTAGATCATAGTAGCCCTCTAGTTATTCTTAGTACATGATTTATTAGAACAATTTAAGTACCTGGAGAAGTTACAAAATGTTTAATTTGAATGTATATTATTACTCCAACTTATACTATGTGCATCAGGGAATGATAGTACTAAAAAAGTATTATTTCTAAGTGAATAAGAAGCATGATCAAAATAAAATTGCAAAACATTTCGAATTTTACTTAACACGTGGAAAATTCCTGTGAATGAAAACATTAAAATTAGTATTGTATTAAATTTAAATGTAGTGTAGTGTAGCCCCAACCTATTCAGTCCTGTATAGCAGCAACCTAATTGAAACTTGATCCCATTCCTAATAAGGAACCTATATCAATTAAACTAAATTAAAACCATAAACCTTGGGTTAGATTACTGTAATTCCAGCTACTTCCTGGGAACACCCACGAATATTACCTTGACCCGCAGCTTTACATGGTTATCCCTTCTTTACTTAATACATATGATTTTAGTATAAAAAGCCTAGTTTCACAAATAAAGATCTTCAGTTTTACCTCAGACTTCGTTGTATCATTTACTACGTCAAACCACACCTCATGGCGATATGGTTACAGAATATGTAACTTGGTCGACCGCAGAAGTTGTTAGATCAATAGTCAATCGTTAACGCTACGTACCCTAGCGTAGTTTTCTCTTTTTGTACCGCTACCGCATATTTCGACGATTAAATTGTCCCTGTCACTCTAAGGCCGCGGTCATTTCGAGGGACAGAGACAAATCCTCGAAACTGGAGGTTGCCGCGGCCCTCCTCGTGATGCGCTTTCACACGTCCACCATGTGTGTATTATACTTCGTTTTTTTTAGCATTAGAAAGACCTTCGCAGAACGAGATATAAGGTTTTTTTTACAGGCAAATTCTGCGGATCGAACAGTAAATACGAGTAATTAAATATCACGAATTTATTATCATGCTATATTAATACACATTCCTCAGTGTTGTGAACAGATAAGAAACATAATGTTAGTTAATTTATATTCTAAGATGAAAAGATAATAATTTTAATAAATTGCGTTTGCAATTTTTCATGGAAAGGTTGTACATTAAAAAACCTAAAGAGGCAGAGTTCTCACACAATTTTAAAATGTCACTGTCTGTCATTCGATTTCATATTGTTGTCGGTTGAGTCGGTTGTGTTTTATATTGCTGTTTAAAGATTGTTGTTATCGTTTTTGTTCAATTTCGTTATTAATTGTTGATCTATTTAGATATTTTGTTTGTTGGTGCACATTTAAAATGGATGAAAGCAAAATCCTGTGACTACCAGTGAAAAGCGGATGGTGGAGAATATTTACAAATTAAAAAATGTGCCATAGAAAGGAATATCCCACTAAAATATCGGAACGTGTGAAAAAGACTGCTGAGACTGCTGGCATATCGTTGGCTACGGTATATAACATTTTAAAAGAATATATTTTTTTAAATGAAATTAGATAATGTAATAGATAACACTGTGAAAAAAATTATTATAAACGTTGGTGGTTCCGAGTCCTCGGACTCTTCCACTGACAGTGAATAAAACTATGTATGTGATCTGAGTTTTATTTTCTAATTTGTTACCAAATTCAAACTACATTAGAGCGTCCCAGACCGCCTATAATGGCGACAAATACTGAACGACGTTGCCGATGCGTAGGGTTGTCTTAGTATTGTTATCTGCTCAGTCTTTATGACACCGTGTCCGCTTTTATACCGATAGTTTTAATCCTTAAATGCATGACTTTTAAAAGTATTGGGAGTGCATAATGTAAGCCAGATTAAATAATGCAAATATTGTAAAATTTTTGACTGTAAACTTCATTAAATTCAGTAAATGTAAAATCGGTACGATATTAGTTACAAATAAATAAAAATACTTTGTTGAAAACCGCCAAACACTAAACGAAAACTTTCAATAAGTATTTATCTTTTTTTCTAAATTGCCGCCATCTTGCTTATAAAACACTTATAACTTTTTTAAACACAGTTTTGCCAACAAATTAATAATAAATGTGAAAACTACGCGTTCAGCTATCGGTAAATATCAAATGATATGTATATACATAAGTTCCGAGAAATTCAGTGGTATCGGCCGAAATCGAAGAAGGAAGGTTTACGACCACTGCTTCTTTGTTCACCCGTTTGACAGATAATTCTAATCTTAAATAAAACGAAGTATAGGGTGGATCGGTTTTTTTTATTTTTGTAAATTCATAAAATAATCTTTATGGATCGATACTTCGTGGCTAGAGAAACAAAAAATATTATAATCATTTTTGGATTTACTTTCATTTTGTACTTCGTTTATAGGCATAAATCGACTCGACGACTCAAAAATAAGGCCGATCTTCGGGCCTCTAAATGGGGTCCAAAACGATAAAATATCCAAAAATGGTCATAATATTTTTTGTTTCTCTAGCCACATAGTATTGATTCGTAATGATTATCCGAAAATAAAAAAATCGTATTTGTAAGTGGTTTTGTAATAAAATATATCCTTATTTTTGAATATCTTACATTAATAACGCCAAGATTTGCCAATCATTTTATTTGCACGTTGATTCAATGCAGGTTTTACAATGGCAATACTAAAATCGCGCGCGTAGCTTGTTCAGATTCAAATTAATGAAGCGACGCATTCTAAAATAAGCCTTATACTCTTAACGATAATGTTTCAATTCAAACAAAGGAATGTATCCAAAACTCGTTAAAATCCGAGTTATCTAGCGGCTATTTTTGACGGTTCGGTGTATGCGCGTTTTGTGTGTGTGTGCGTTTCGGTGTCGCGTAGTAGTTTTATGAATGAATAAGAAGCCCATATCGAGCCGGGTTGCCTTCATTTGCGCGGTCTGACTGGTTGAACTCTTCTGTAAAGCGATAGTATTTTGCATTATTCCATTAAAGGTGTATGGGTAAAGTTTTAGGAATGTATTTTCAAGGTAATATTGGATGATTTTGATACATGAGTGAAAAAAATTAGGGAAGCCGGTGGGAATCGGGTTGTATGGACGCGCCGTGGGTGTGTACTCAGCCATACCTGGGATAACTGGGGGCAAGTTATAGGGATTTGATATCGATTAAAAAGATGTCGATATAATTATAATAAAATATGTGCTTATTGAACATTATCGATTACAGTACAGAGGTTCGATGTCATATCTGATATCGGGCCTCTTGTATGCAGATGTCATTTTAATCAAAATTACAATTTAAATATTGATATTTTAATATTAATTGTATATTTTGAAAACTAATTTAAAATAAACGCGTAACTACACGTTTAAACTTATTTTTTATTTTAATTGAAGAGTAAGTACCTAATATTTATTTATATCGAATAACATTTTGATGTTGTCATTTACAATAATATCGATATATTTTTAGTCGATAAAATATTTTTCATCACACTTGTTGTCTAAGCGCGCCATTGCTTGCGCGCGTAGCGGGAGTAATAGAAAAGTGATATTCCCTAGGGAGTAATAGAAATGTCAGTACGTCATTTAATAATGTTTTTTCTTAAAACTTGTTTTTTTTTCGGCAAGTGTGATGAAAAACATTGTATGCATCACGGTCGGTAAGCGGAATACTAACTCGAGTCATAAAAGCCCTCCGCCTGACGGTGTCGGGCTTCTAACACTCCCGTTAGTAATTCCGTACTTACCTCCCTTAATGCACAATGTACTATTGCTACATCACTTTCGTATAAACGCCCCGAGTTATCCCAGGTATGGTACTCACTGCTGTAGCTGGCGCTCCTCGTGAGCTAGCAAGGCGTCGCCGGCGCGGGGGGAGCTCGGCCGCGGGGAGGGGGTGGAACGGGCGCCTCGTAATGCCTCCCATACGTCTACCTGTAATAACATGGGGCTTAATCTAAGGGAACACTTCCGTTGCCGATGACGCAACGGTACAAAATTACCGTCAAATCAAAAATTTAAAATAATAAAAACATTTTCCAATATCCCTTCATCAGACCCCAAGGTGCCAACGGGACCATATCGGTTTCATTTGAAGCCAGTTAAAAAAGGAATTATCGAAAACGGTTGGCGAAATATTGAGGTATTCGTCCATTTGACGTACAAATGCTTGATGCAAATTAATGACTATGAACAGAGCCCGGAAAATCCATAGCAAAACAAAAGACTGTCGCAATCAAACTAGGGTGAGAAACATTTTTCTATCGATATCGAGTAGAGGTGTGCAACACGCCGGCGCGGCGGCGCCGCGCCGCGGGACCCACGCCGCCGCCGCCGCCGAGGTTTTCAAAATTCACGCCGCGACAAAAATTTTACGGAATAAAATTATTTAAATTACGCGCTACGCTGATCATATTGACATTAAACAACAATATGCTTGCGAATATCGACAAGCGGTTCCCTCTGACCGAAAAGATTGTATGCGCAGCATTTATGGATTGCAGATTTTCAGATATTGATACGCACCTACGAAACAAATACACTACTTGGGCAGAATTCTTTCCAATTGTACAGATTTCTTTTACAGAATTCCAAGTTTACACATTCCCAATACTACAGATTTACAAACCTACAGAATCCCAATACTTTAATATTCCAACATTACGGTTTCCCATGTCTACAGATTTTCATTATTACCGATTGATTCCTATGTCAACAGATTCCATATTCTCTAGATTTCACGTCTACTGATTCGATCCTAACTGTAATGCTTTTTTCAACTCACTTGCTTGTAAGTCGTAACGTAGGTCTTATTGAACCGCTTTTAGACTTATAATCCTAGGTATTACTAGCTGTGTGTTTTTTCATTATATTATATTCCTCACATCGTCAATCCCACAGTGTCTGAAGACAAAAGTCTTCAATCAGTGCTTCCTACCCGTCATGACTTATGGAGCCGAAACGTGGACACTGACGGTACGGCTGGTCCACAAGTTCAAGGTCGCTCAACGAGCTATGGAAAGGGCAATGCTCGGCGTCTCTTTGCGGGATCGAATCAGATAGTACGGTCAAATCGTACATTAAACTCGCAAAACATGTAGTAAAGCTGCATTTTTGGTATGTTATTTAACCACTTGAACGTCCACCCCGCGCGACCATATTCCGGTCAACTGTCCGGGTTTTTTTAGCGACGTACGCCCCGCGCTGCGCAGTCACAAGATTTTACAAAAACGTTTATATTTTCTAAACTACTTAAGGTATAATAATAAAAAAAATCAGGAGTATAAATGAAAATACAATTATTAAAATACAATGATAGTCATTGTAAAATACCTAATGATTTTGACTATAATCAAGGTTAAACTTAACACATCGGTAAAAAAATAAGAAAGATAACCTTCATATTTTAAACTCACTTGACAGGTATCACACTGTCAAAAACTTAAGATGATATTATCGTATAGAGCACACGTTCCTGATCATTTTTATGTATAATAACCCCAAAAATATGTAAATTAACGTGAAATACTTACGACATAACTAGGAGTCCTTAGCAAACACTCAGGCAGTTTGACCCAACACTGACAAATTATATTTTTTTATCGACTGAGTAACGAGCGTACACTGCCATGTATATTTTTTAGCGCAAACTAGTTTATTAGGCTACGTTGTTGCAACAAGGGAATTAGGAAATAATGCCTCTATATTTCGCTAAATGCCGCTATAATCAACTGTGTCTCCTTCGACTTCATTGGATAGTATAGCATCCACGAACAGTCTACTGCCTTTTTTGTTTGGATACTATGCTATCATCGGACGTTCAAGTGGTTAGACACCATGGGGCAGTATAAAAACACATTTTGCAAGCAAAAAAAAGTTGTGCTAGCTGCGTTATACGTAAAAAACTGTGAAATTTACTGTCTATTTTTAGTTTCTGATTTTTATAAAAAAAGCCTTACGTTTTTTGACAATATGTACCAGGTAACGTTTAGAGATGAATGAATTTGTAACAAGATGAGATAACATGCATTACCGTAGGTCTTACAGTTTCAGAGATTCAAGACTTCAAATAGTACCCTGTTTTGTAAACTAGATAAAATGTTGAGTTTTGCTAACGTTTTTGGTTTAATATCACCTTACCTCGAAGCTCCTCGTCACTGCTAATTGCAGCTTTGCAACTCGACTTGCGATTTGTATGAAAAACTTAGATAGCGGGCCTCCTGCCTTTGGAATTTCGGGTTTATACTTTCAACTACAAAGTTCACTGACCTAATTTTACCCTTAAATTAAAGAATATTAAGTGCGCTATAAGGTCATTATTGCATGTTTTTCGTAGCATAATTAGGTGAGGCGATATTAAGTCGAAAACGTTAGCAAAACACAAAATTTTATCTAGTTTACAAAAAGGGGTACTTTTTAAAGTCTCGAATCTCTGAAACTATAAGACCTACGGTAATGCATATTAGCTCAACTTGTTGGAAATTTATTAGTCTTTAAACGTTTATTTACATATGATATCAAAAAATGTAAGGTTTTTTTAATAAAAATCAGAAACTAAAAAATGGCCCTAAATTTCGCAGTTTTTCACGTACTACCCAGCTAGCACAACTTTTTTTTGCTTGCAAAATATGGTTTTATACTGTCCTATGGTGTCTAAACAACATACCAAAAATGCAGCGATACTACTTGATTTGCGTGTTTAGGGTAAAATTATGTACGATTTGACCGTACTAAGAAATGAGGTTATCCGGCAGAGAACCAAAGTGATCGACTTAGCCCACCGTGTTAGCAAGCTGAAGTGGCAGTGGGCTGGCCATATTATCCGTAGAACCGACTGACTAAACGAGTTCTTGAGTGCAGATCGCGTCTCGGCAAGCGTAGTGTAGGACGCCCTCAGGCAAGGTGCAGCGACGATTTGCGCAGGTTGGCTGGCAGGAGCTGGATGCGAGCAGCCAAAGATCGAAAACGGCGGCGTGAAATTGGAGAGGCCTATGTCCAGAAGTGGACTGCGATAGGCTGATGATGATGATGGATGTTTTTTCATTATTTACGTTAGGCCACCATAGGAGGTTTAATGACTGTCTATTAACTGATTCTATTAATTTCAGTGTTTGCAGTTGATGATTTTTGTGCTTCTTGAATAAGATATTTTTAGAGGAACGGTGGAAGCATTTTAAAAAATTGGCATTTGACAAAATTTGCTGTCGCTTTGCACGGCTTAGAAATAGACAACTGCAGCTTCGCCTCATAATACCTACGTAAAATTGGCGAAAACATGGTTTTGTGATCCCTGTTTCCTCCTCCAAAAATAGACCGATTTGTAACAATTTTTTTTTTATAAGCATTTTAAGAAAGGTATTTCTCATGTCGGTATGTTTTACCTTTTTGGACAGAATACGAAATATTTATTTAAGAGTATATTACACGCATTTAAAATTTGGCTTGCAGTTTTTGTAGGCTTGTAATAATAACGTCAAACAAAACAAAATATACAAAAATAGATTTTATATAAAAAAAATATCGTGTGTTTATACACCGATGTATGACTAGCAGTGTGGGCGATGATGAATATAAAGAGGTTGTAAAGCTGGGTATCTGTAGTATTTGAAATCTGCAGTACCTATTGGGAATTCGTAGTATTGGGAACCTATAGTATTGGGAATCTGTAGTGTTGGGTATTTATAGCATTTAAAATTCGTATTATTGGGAATATGTACAATCAGGAATGCATACTATTGACAATATCTGAAGTATTATCTCTTATCTGTAGTATTGGGAATCTGTAGACGACTCGACCCAGGCCTACTACCGCGTTTTTAGCGGTAGGGCCGCTGTGCGAGTTAATAAAATAACTTTCGTACATGCCGCATAAAATGCAATCTATAACTTTGTTTCGTGTTTATTTTTTTAATAATAAACTTGTCCTAAACAATATCTAGGTTTTTAATACCTTCTCACCCTTATGTGTGTTTGAGTGGCTTAAGGTTGTATTGTAGTACCTTCGAAATATTAAGTACAGATGTCGCTAGTGATTAATTTCACAGTACAATCCAATCAACAACACACCTGTGAACACAGGCAAAATGCCAAAAATATGTAAACAGAACTTTATTGCCTGGTCATAAAGGTGTGTATTCATATTTCTGGCACTTTATCTGTATCCACAGCTGTGTTGTTGATTGTACCATTGACTAAAATTCGTTGTGTTTTACGGAAGGTGATTCAGGGAAGGTCGTTTGGTGTAATTGGAAGCACGTTGGCCCGGCAATCCATAGGAAGCGGGTTCGAATCCCGTGACAACCAGAGTCTTTCGCAGTTAATTTTTTCTATGGTAAGTCTGTTACGACATTGTGGGAAAAACAACTTCAAAATCGGTCGGAAGTTATGAGGTCACAAACATAAAAAAACACAGTCCAATTGAGAACCTCCTCCTTTTTTGAAGTTGGTTGAAAAATTTAAATGTAACTCAGTGCTATAGATAGTTCCACGAAAGTTGAGGTCAGGCACACAAATACATGTCATGTCAACACAAGGAGAATTCGAAATTATTGTTATATTTTCTTAAAATTGACCAAAAAGTTCGTTCAAGGGATCCGCTTCAACATTTTGACGCAAGTCATTCATTAATTCACTACATTTTTTGCAATTAGATATTTCATTTGGATGTGTGTGTAATTCATTTTACACTGTATTCTGTATTTATCGATATACATACGTATAATCGGTAGTCGATAAACGAGAAGTCCCTATGACAGCTCAAAAATGCTACCAGAATTCCGGACTCTGGTAATAATCATTTAGGTACCTCAATTCTCGTGAAATGACCTATACGTGTGCGTCACATTCATACCTGGTCTTCATGAGTGCCAGGATCCATAAGGCTCTGCTGAATAGCGTACTGCAACAGGCTCTCATCGTGTTCCATACTGCACGCTATCCGCTCGTCCGGCGCCAGCGCATCCCTGCAAGTTCATAGTTTCATTAGTATTACTGTCGAGCACGGGTATAGTATTTTACAAAATCGTGTTATAAATTAGCTTTTTCTATTCGTCCACTGTAAGCTTTGAATTAAGATTACGTATGTATACTAAATTATAATCTTATACATTTACGTCCAGTTTGCAGCTAAAGGGTGTCCCAAAAATAACGCAAGATTTGAAATCGATGAAAAATACTTATTTCTTGTTTGACTTTCTTATTTCTTGATTTAATCATAAATTACAAAGAATAGGGTTTAGTATGGTAAAGCATGCTGAGAAATTACTTCGAATGCTTTGCTGTAACATAGCACTCCTTTGTTAAAATTTTCTATGAAATTTGCATAAATATGGGTGAATTTCGTTGCTGCAGTGTGAAATCCCCTCCTTCAAACCATGGGCGATTGAGAGCTTGCTGACATAGATCTTTGGCTATAAATAACCCCATAAAAATAAACAATAATGTTAAATCGCAATATTCGGGATTCAATGAAATGAACGAAAAACGGTCAGAAAATGGGGTCAAAACCGTTTTTCGTCAAGGTGACCAGGGCTGCTGGGGGATTTGCAACTATAATACCTACTTAATCCTATTGTGTGTACTTTGTGTTAGGAAAAAAAAAATTGAATATTCGAAAAAAGTATGCTTTTTCATTACATTTAAATCTTGCGTTATTTTTGGGACACCCTATATAATACACTCGTTATACAATGCTGTAGGCAACTGCGATTTGATAAAAAAGACATCAACGAGCGGCCACCTCAGGATCTGTACTTCGTTACAGCGAATCTATTTCATTATTTACATTTGTGTACTTATTTTTATTGACACGTAGAATTAAAATATCCTAAGCCGGCAAGTCTAGCATTTTTTTTTTAAATGGTCAAAAAAGTTACCCAATTTAACCTTGCCATCCAGCGCGGCAATACCGCGAGCATATTTGGCACTTTTGGACTGGGTGAGAGCCGGAGCGGTGTATAATTTATTTAGTGCCTTGTAGTTTTAGTCTTAGGTTTATTTTCAGGTATAGTTAGAAGTAATTTATGTATTTGTCAGCCTCCGTAGCCTAGTTGGTTAGTGACCCTGCCTACGAAGCTGGAGGTTCCGGGTTCGAATCCCGGCGAGGGCATTCTTTGTGTATTTATTTATCACAAATGTTTGTTCCTTGGTCATGGCTGTCTATGTATTTAAGTATCTATGTCTATCTTATCTATTATATATATCGTCGCTTGGTACCCACATCACAAGCCTTAATTGAGCTTACCGTGGGACTAGGTTGATTTGTGTAAGATGTCCCTAGATATTTATTTATTTTATTTTATTTTATTTATTTATAAGAAGTTTTAAAATGTTATAGTGTAGATTTTGAAATACTAATAACTGATTTCTTATTTGAATAAATAGTAGAGGTCCAAATGGAAAAAATTGTGCGCTGTGAGTTACAGTTTTGTATTTTTTACCAGAGCTAGAGGGTTTAAAAATAAATATTTTTAGATGTGGAGGGAAAACCAATTCCCCCCCTGAACGTGGGGGGAGGGGGGTGAATGTGCAAACGGAAGGGTTATGTTTAAAATTTTTCGTCTAATATTTAGGCCTACTATTCTTTGTTTGGTATCATTTTCATATAAAACAGACACGGGGAATTCAGTTTTGATAATAAACATAAGGATTATCATACATAAAAAAATAATTATTGGTATAAAGGTAAAATAATCACCGTTTTTAGGGTTCCGTAGCCAAAATGGCAAAAACGGAACCCTTATAGATTCGTCATGTCCGTCTGTCCGTCTGTCCGTCTGTCACAGCCGATTTACTCGGAAACTATAAATGCTACAGTAACGAAATTTGGTAAGGATATGTATTGTATGAACCGCTACAGGATTATGACACTAAATTTAAAAAAAAACCATTTGGTTGGGGGCCCTCCATACATATAACTGAGGGACAGAAATTTTTTTTTAGTTGTACATAAGCGTGTGGGGTATTAATAGAAAGGTCTTTGAAAATGATATGAAAGTTTATACATCACATTTTTATTTAAGCAAATCGTTTTCGAGATATCAGCTCTCAAAGTCTGAAAAATGTGTCCCCCCCCCTCTATTTATTAAACTACGCGATATAAAATTCTGAAAAAAATATATGTTACGCACATTAGTAAACTCTATCAACGATTTTTGGTTTGATTAAATAATCTCTTATAGTTTTTGAGGTAGGTTGATTTAACTGTATTTTTTTAATAATAAATTGATAATGGTACGGAACCCTTTGCGCGCGAGTCCGACTCGCACTTGGCCGGTTTTTATTTTCATTGTTGCGTTATATAAGTATTACAAAATAAATATATGAAAATAAAAAAATACTACAAAATAGCATATTTATTCTAGTTTCTAAAAATATATACTTTTTGGAACTTTCTATGCAAAAATAAGTTGTAAAAAAATTGCACCTGTCGCGTACCTCGAATAAAAAAGGGACGTTGCTTTGACTTATTGTTGACAGTACGTTTCTACTGCGGGAATTTAGCGATTTTGCGTAAACAAAATACTCCATAATGTCTGTTAGGGCAAATTGCATCAACCTGGGTTAACTAAGCACCCCGGGTTAAACGTTTATTTCACACGGAATTTGATAATTGATAAATTTCTTATGAAGTAAGTGACTGACCCGGCACTATACAGAGGATATCCGAAACATCAGCCTATGTGATATTAGAATGGCTCTTGAACAGCTCAAAAATAACAGGGCGTCTGGGGAAGACGGAATTATAGCTGAGCATCTGAAGCCAGGTGGTAAACCAATCCTTATGGCCCTTCAGAAGTTGTTCAACTCCGGAAGGGAGAACGCCTTAGGCATGAAACAGTAGAGTGGTGGTACTGTTCTTGAAAAAAGGTGACAACGCCTTATTGAAGAACTACCGATCCATCTCACTTCCGAGCCATATTTATAAGATGTTTTCAAGAGTCATTACGAATCGTCTTGCATACAGGCTTGATGACTTCCAGCCTCCCGAACAAGCCGGTTTCCGAATTGGCGTTTCGTAAATGTTATACAGAAGACCGAGGAATAGGTATAACCTGCCCCTCTGTTTAGCGTTTGTGGACTACGTTAAGGGGGGTTTCCATGACGTCCTAATGCGGTTTAATTTAGGTCGAGAGAAAGGGACAAGGCTATACGAGTCGTGTATCACTGCCCCTTTCCCAGAACCTAAACTGAATCGCATTAGTACGTCATGATAACCCCCAAGGCCTTCGATTTGATCGAAACTCTGGGCGTACTGCAGTCTCTTTAACGATACCAAGTAGACTACCGCTATTTCGAAATGTTGAGGTGTTTGTACGAAAGCGCCACTATGTCAATCCGACTCCAATACCAAAGCTTTAAGCATATTATACTGCAGCGGGGAGTCAGGCAAGGAGGTGTCATCTCCCCTAATCTGTTTACCGCTGCACTGGAAGATGTCTTTAAGACTGGACTGGAAAAGGTGAGTATCAACATAAACAGCGAGTAGGTACCTCACTCACCTTCGATTCGCTGATGATACGTACGGTGGTCTTGGCTGAAACCTTGGAAGATTTCAGTACGATGCTCGCTGACCTCAGTAGCGTCTTCGAGCGAGTTCGTCTTAGGATGAACATGGATAAGACGAAAACTCCCGTTACAATCGGAGACTAAACTCGAAGGTGTAGACGACTATAATATACCTAGGACAAGGTGCCCAGTTAGGTAGGTCCAACTTTGAGTAAGAGGTCAATCATCGAATCCGACTAGGTTGGGCAGCGTTTGGGAAGCTACGACACATCTTTTCGTCCAATATTCCGCAGTTCTTGAAGACAAAAGTATTTGATCAGTGTGGCAACACACACTGATCAAAGATTTAAAAGAGTGATGACATACGGTACTGAAACGATGTCGCTTAGAATGGGCCTCATAAGAAAGCTTAAAGTCACCCACAGGGCAATGGAGAGGGCTATGGTGGGAGTCTCTCTGCGAGGTCGTATTAGAAATGAGAGTTTCCGCAGCAGAATCAAAGTATAGCTCCATAGCTCTCCGAATCACTAAAGTGGCAGTGGGCGGGGCACATTGCACGTAGAACCGATGGCCAATGCGGCGGCCTCGCAGGTGGAAGGCACAGCGTGGGTAGGCCCCCCACAAGGTGAAGGTCTCAGGAGTACGCTGGATGCAAGTGGCGCAGCACCGGTCATTGTGGAAATCTTTGGGGGAGGCCTATGTTCAGCAGTGGACGTCTTTCGGCTGATATGGTAATAATGATGATTTATGAAGTAAACATTTTACAATTGATTGTCAAATTCCATATATAAACTTTTAACGTGGGTGAACTGGGTTAGTTGTTTAGTCCCGGTTAGTAAAAATTACCTTTATCGTCTTTGGTAATGAGATCATTACCTAATGACACTTTGTAAAAATGATTACCCATTCCGATTCATATGATCAGATACTATATATCATACATGTGATCAGATAGACCAGATATATAATATACACGCGGTAAATCGATAAAATCTAAAAATAGAATCTGATCAAATAAAATTCTTAATAATCCTAGGTTATTTAAAAAAAGAAGATCAGAAAATATTCAATTTACTTTCATATCAATAAATATTTACAATTGTAATATGAACAATAATATGCAAGTACAAAAATATGTAT
>JALPQI010013293.1:0-38706 GCA_025490895.1 Thaumatotibia leucotreta | reverse complement strand
TCGACATCAAACGTGCCTATTTTGCGTGGTCCCAACGCTGGCCGAGTACTTGTTGGGGAATTCACATACACCCTTGAATTTCTTCGCAGGTGTATGCAGGTTTCCTCACGATGCTTTCCTTCACCGTAAAGCACTTGTGAATATCAAATGATATTTCGTAAAAATATAACCATTTTGTAGATACTTCCTGAACCTGTTTTGAACCCAGGTTCACTCCCTAACTTCGCAGTCAAGTTCACCACCACCTAACTAGACAAAGCTGAAATGCATTTTTTATTCCAGTAATCATCATACACCATTTTGACGATGAGTATTCTGATTTCAGATCCAGGGCCAACTGCAGGTGTCACAATATGTGTAGATGCGTAAGGCTCACTTCCAAGCAACACACACAACGTCAAGCAATCTTCCTATATCCATGTATAAAACCAGAAAAACGTAGAACAGAAATAATAAATGAAAATAATATGATATGATGTAAATAAAACACTGAATTTATAAATTGATGTTTTCTTTATCTATGTATTCCGCAAGTGATTAGAATGGGAAGGAATCTAATAATTAAAATGACTAGAAATATCTAATATAATCATTCTAATATATCTACATATGAAAACTGAAGTCATCGAATAGATTCCGTCCCAATCTGATTGGACACCTATTAGGTTAGGACATCCAGTCCCGTTTTTTAGTAGTATAGGCTATTTCAGATTGACCATGCAAAAAATACCGGAACTGAATGCCATAACATCACCTGAAAACGTTTTTGGTGAGTAAATATATAAGGTCACCAAAATTAAACCTAGGTTGGTAGTTCAGGGACCAATACCACAAAACTTTACAAGCATACAAATCTACAAAATTGACAATTACTTATTTGTTTTGGAATTTATACAATTTTGTAGAATTATACGCTTGTAAAGTTTTGTGGGATAGGCCACAGGTTATTTATTTATTACTGAAAAAATTGTAATTATAGGTAAAGTATCATTAAAAAAAATAAAAAGTCATGTAATGTAAAGTAAAAAATATATTGAAATTACGAGATTTGAACCGTGGTCCTAATGAATGTGCGTCAGACGATCATCCAACTAGCCTAATCCAAGTTCAATACACGTTTCGAAATAAGCAATCGGTTTCGTAAACGAATAAGGGTTTGAATGTGTGTGTGCATACTGCGCAGCCGCGGCAGCGTTTCGTATTTATTCAAATAAACTTATTTTGTAAATTAAACCTCACCTGAAATTTAGTTGGCTACATTAGAAACAGTAGTTTATTTACGGCAAACGTATTACTTATTAAAAATATTTCTATTATCATACATAAAATATAAAAATACGTAGAATTCGCGCCACCTAGGCACTATAACGCCATCTATTGGCGTTGTAGTGCCTAGCTGACCGTGACATTCCACCTTAAGAACGGGACATGGACGCTCGCGTGTTTTCCTACACAAGTGCGTTTGGGTGGAGTCCCCGAGGTGCGAGTGTGACGCTGCAGAGCAGAACGTCGCGCATATCATACAGGACTGCACACTACATAAATATGACGGTGATCCAGCAGACTTGTTTACCCTTGACAACGACGTAATCCAGTGGATAAAAAATCTAAATGTTACATTATAATAAACGACTGTATTGAAACTTTAAATGCCTTACGAATAAATGAATAAAATATAAATAATTAATAATAATTATTATTATAATATTCGGTTTAATATTTATAATCGGCGCGCTGGGCAAAAGGGTTGGCGATCGCAGTAGTGTGTCCACAACGATGAAGTTGCTGTTCGTCATCAATCTTGTATAAACAACTGGACAGTGACATTTCAATCCCTAAGTCGACTCATACGACGCCCTCGGGAAGAGTTGGAGTAGGGTCAAAATGTATTCTTACTGCTGTCAACATTATTTTTTAGGGTTTCGTAGCCAAATTGGCAAAAACCCTTTTAGTTCGCCATGTCCGTCTGTCCGCAGCATAGCTCAGTAGCCGTTAATACTATAAATCCGCAATTTGGTACAGGTATACAATAGTTACATACTTTTTAATAATGCCAAGAAAGTGGTATAATAAAAACTAGAAAATAAATTTTTTTTCGGGTACCTCCCCAACTGGTGAAGTGGGGATGATTTTTTTTATTTGCTGTAATCCTATAGTGTGGGGTAGGTATCATTGAATAGGTCTCTTAAAAAGAATAAGGGTCTTAAAAGTAACTTTTTTTCTAAGTCAATATTTTCGGAGATAAACGTTCTAGAACAAAAACAAATTGTGCCCCCCCCCCTCTAACTTTTGATTCGTAGGTCAAAAAAATATGAAAAAATCATGAACAGTGGGCTTATAGAATACTTTAAAATAAAACTATTTCGAACATAATCGGCCCAACCATTTTTGAATAAGTACGGAACCCTACACTGAGCATGGCCCGACATACTCTTGGTCTGTTTTATTATTGTTACATATGCCAATATATTACACCTATAGGAGATATATACCTACATATACCATAGTTAAGTCAGAGAAAACCGCTTCGTTCCAGTCCAATGAATGCGTTACTATATAACACCATGCTTGTTTGGGTACCTAATAGGAAACCGCATACATTTCGTTTCCTTAGCTTATGGTGCCATTACGACGAATTTGTGGTCACCAACTTTCTTCGCTCACTAGTTGTATGGCGGAAGATAGCGTGATTGAAATTACATACTTGATTTACTTACTACTGCTACTGTGTCGAATGTTAAGTACTTTTGCTTTCATCTGATACAGCTTAATGCAGCTATAAAAAAAAAAAATCTTTATGTAAGTGTAAGTACTTATTGATAATGTAACCGGTAGGTGGGCTAGAATTTTTTTATAATAATAAATAATATCATAAGATATTAATAAACAAATCAGCCTAACGGTATTGAATTGGGTCCCGCGTGTATAAAAATATTATAGCCGAGTCTCGATGCGTCTTTTGTTTATTATAAAAAACCGACTATGAGCATGTCGGGCCATGCTCAGTGTAGGGTTCCCTAGCTATTCAAAAACGGCTGGGCCGAGTATGTTTGAAATAGTTTTATTAGTACTCTATAAGCTTACTATTCATGATTTTTTTCATATTTATTGGTCCTACGGGTCAAAAGTTAGAGGACACATATTTTTTTTGTCATATTTTTGAGGAAGTAATTACTTAAGATGCATTTTTGATTTGAAAAAGAGGTGAAGTAGACCGTAGTAATTGGATGTTATCCGTCGTTATTATTAGATTACGATTAGATTAACAAACCCTTCATAATTACCTTGTCATATCTCCAGATTAACCCTTAAAACAATATTTAGTCAAATTAATGACCCCAAAAATCTGTGGGTATTTTTTATTCACTCAATCTGAACATATCTCAGAACTGAGCTAAGTACATCACTGAAGTAAAACCTTTTCCATTTGCGATCGCTTATGATCGGAAATGAAGAACTTTTTTGCCGTTGATAAAAGAGAAATCAATAATATTTACTCCATCCTCGAGTATTTATCTGACTAGCTCTAGTTGTCACTGGGAGCCCATCTCGTACTAATACATTACTAAATTTCGATCTATCCTTGTCACTCACATTTAGATGAAACAGGAGTGACTGAGACAGGTACTCGAAATTTATGAATATGATATTAGATATTCGCATTAGACCTAGGAGCGGAAATCACGTCGACGTTAATCGTTAGTTTTCTAAATCTGTAACCTACCCCACTATTAATTGCCGTGGATCGATGTTGCAGCATGCTATTTTAAAGTACCTACTATTAATTATCTTGTAAATTATATATACACCTTATGATAAAACTGTACTTTTCCTCTTAGGATTGTTGAGTTGGTATTAAATTGAGTATAACATTATGTAATCATACTAATCGATATTGATTACAACAGTTACAGGATATTGTAAGTATATAAGTATTATAGGAAATTAGCATTTATTTGCTTAATCCAACTTAAAAACATAAGTACAGATTAATTGCGGTGTATTAAGCAACGTAAATGGAGGTATTCAGAAGTGTATAATATAATATATATTATGTACATTTCATAAAGACTGGTTAAATATCTGATCACGTCGCTGTTGACAGTGGTGTTCAGATATTTTTGAGCACTATGGCAGCTCAGATATATCTGAAGGTCACTGGAAAAATGATAGTCAAACGTAAGATATTTTTCTCTTAGATAGACACGAGTACTTTGAAACAATTTAACCCCCAAGACCTAACTCACTATAGCGCGCGGTTGTCTTGGGCGTTAATCGCGCGTTACATGCATTTGTGCAGACGTGGCAAGCCTAATGCGTTGATCACATGCGTCTAACGCACTCTAACGCTGCGATTAACGCAAAAGACAAAAGCGTGCTTAATAATAAATGAAAATATTGATATGGTAGCACCATAGATCGATCGCAGCTCCGGAAAATACTCGTCGACATCACCATCCCCCATGACGAGAAGGGCAAAGCAATTGTAGACAAAGTTGGCGTTTGAACTTGAGGATTCGGGCATAACGTTACACCCGTGGTCGCAAGCAGACTTAGTGTGCCACGGTGTAACGTCATGGTTTCGGGCATGACGTTACACCGTGGCACACTAAGTCTGCACCGTGGCGCACTAAGTCAGGATATAATTAAACGTAAGTTTACGCGATTAAGACCCATTTGTCGTTAAAATATGAGTGATAATAGTGAAAGTTTAAATCAATATAATATATCTTAACTCGGCTCACGGGGTAACTCGAATGGTACCGATAGCCGTTTCTGCGGTGTCAAAGCGAAGAGTCTCGAACAAAACCTTAAAGAGGCTTTGGCTGGGTGGACTCTTAAAATCCTTAAAAGCCTGGCTTAAAAGGAATGTAAAGTTCTGAATGCAAGAGTCTTTACCCGTCTGAATAAATTCTCCATAACATTTCGCACGACTTGAAACAAAGGCTCGTGCACATGCCCACATTCCAGATCACATTAAGTAGCTCCAAGCTTTCTTAAGGTCAGACGACGAAGGTCACTTCCACACGACTCCTTCGTGGACAAGGCCGAACCAGATCATGACACCGTCCTTATTACATACTGCCTAAGGCCGAATATTAGATGATCTATGACCTGTCAAAACTATTGGACACGTTGATTATAGGCTAGACGGCGTATGGGGTCATTGTTATCGGTAATGAAATCAATCTTTGCTGACAGCTGAATTTTGATTTAATTTGAAGCGACGATGAAGTTCAGGTTTAAGTATATTATTAAGGCTTATTGAATAATTTTACACTGACGATGACGGGTCAGGTTCATGGCCTCAAATTAATATTACTTATG
The DNA here is from genome assembly GCA_025490895.1 of Thaumatotibia leucotreta. Lineage (NCBI taxonomy): Eukaryota > Metazoa > Arthropoda > Insecta > Lepidoptera > Tortricidae > Thaumatotibia > Thaumatotibia leucotreta. The sequence goes on along the minus strand of JALPQI010013293.1, from coordinate 33,378 downwards.
ATTTTTTAATTTGTCTAATGGTGGTTATCAGCATTATGATAGTCCAGTGCTGGACGTAGGCCTTTCCTATTAACTAGGTATGCGTATTAAGCGCATTAGGAGGTAAATGCCCATAATCGCCACGCTAGGCAAGCGGATTGGCGATCGCAGTAATGTATCCACAATGATGAGTTGTGACGCTGCTGCCCATCATCAATCTTTTATCAAATAATGGTCAATGACACTTCGATTCCTTAGTCGACTCTTACGAGACGCGCAGAAGGAGTTGGGGTGGTGACAAATGTATTCTTACTGCCGTCACCACACGTCTGAATGATGGTTATGATTTATGAACCTTTATTGTACAAAAGAATAAAAGGATAGTTGGCTAACTTAAAGCTTACTCGCTCGCTGTGGGGCCAGAAGAATATCCTAGCTTAAAAATCTACGCCAATGGTTCCAAAAAAGCACTCGGTCACTTTTCCGTGCTGCTGTGTCGAAGGTTGACATTGCCATGATGATTGCCAAACTGCGATAAGCAGATGGCACTAGAAGAAGAAGAGTGGGACCAGTGCCTAAGACAAAAAAGAACATGCTGCTCTGTCTACGCTTTGAGATCAGGGCAATTAAATTAATCTTTTGTCTCATCTTACCTGCAACTTTATTTTGTCAACATAGCGCATTCTTGAACATAACAATATTGCGATCGTCATAAGTGAAATGCGCGACATAACGTAACATATTCAAAGGCTTAGTACAGTCGAGTTCATAAATACAGTTGTGCACCTTATCCCGATGCAATAAGTAAATTTGTACATATAATATTTATGAATTGGACTGTACCTAATGTTTTGTCATTTATTTCGTATCAGGTCTCGCATGAGAAGGTAGATAAAATTAAATTGTCTAAATCAGATATAACCATTGAGTTGCTTTTCAAAGTAATTCGTTCCTAAGGAATTGTTCAAATATGCGTGGTGTTATAAAAATACGTTCATTATTGTATGTAATTAAATAAGTCAAAGCTGCCATAAATTGCCTACGACAATCAGATAAAAGCTAGTAAACACACAATACTATCTGCAATATAATTTTTAGTTCACACTCATGTTTATCCGGCATTGTCTGACATTCGGTCCCCACGCTACTAAATACATTGAGAACTTGATACATTATCACTGCCTCTAGTCTTAGGTTGATATGTATTGCATAACCATATCGCCGCCATACTGCAGCCTCCGTAGTCTAGTTGGTAGTGACCCTGTCTACGAAGCTGGAGGTTCTGGGTTCGAATCCCAGCGAGGGCATTATTTGTGTATTTATTTATCACAAATATTTGTTCCTTGGTCATGGCTGTCGTATGTATTTAAGTATCTATATGTATATGTATTATATATATTGCCGCCTGGTACCCACATCACAAGCCTTAATTGAGCTTACCGTGGGACTAGGTTGATTTGTGTAAGATGTCCCAAGATATTTAATTATTTATTTATTTATTTTATTTTTTGTTTACTTATTCAACGTCGTAAGGTCAATGCGGGTAAGACTGTCTATCAGGAAAGTCCGTCTACCACCTGATTTCCAGCCCTAACTCAACAGCATAACACGCTTACGAGTAAATATGGACTCTCCTTAAAAATAAAATATGCCGGACTTACCCACACTGACCTTATCTGAAACACTTATCTGATGAAAAAAACATCCGTATTCAGATTGAAAAAAGGTGACGTTTCTATGAATTGATTGTTGTAGATACGTCATGTAGTAAGTACTTATAGCGCTGAAATGAATTCTAATTACACTTCAGTATGTACATTTAACCTTTAAAGAACCACTAAAGTGGTCGTGTGCTGTCCTGCCTACCACGCCAGCAGCCACTATAGTGGTCATCGAGTTTATTGTCAAAGCAACTGTCTTGCTGACAGAGAAGGTTTATTTTCGTTGTTCCTTTGTAGAGATACTATCGTGTATGTCGTATGTAATTTGATGCGAGAGGGAAGGCGTTTAAAAGGATTAACAAACGGAAAATATTTTTGTTTTATTGGTACTATCAGGGATCGGAACCGGTTTTTAAGAAAAACCTCGAAATAGCTAAATATTTTTTAATGTTTTACTTTTTTTATGTAGTTTCAACATTTTATGTAATTATAATGATGATTGTATTTTTGAATTACTCCACTAACAAAAAATATATAAACCGAAGAACGAAAAAGAACGGAATTCGAACCGTTCTTTTGTATGGAGAAAAAACCGTTATCCGGTCCCTGGGTACTATGACGGGGACAAACATACATATTCTATGCAGGCGTCCCATTTATGATGTTGGCTATCAAATATACATAATATTCAATTCAATCAATATCAAACGTCTGGTTGACGTAACTATATAAAGACAAAAGAGCTGGCTACTTCCTCGCACAAGGCATCAGTATTTCGATGCCACAAGGGCCAATCTTAGATATAGGTTAGGTTATTTAAATTATATAGGTACCTATATAAATTGTATAGTTTCGAAAATAAAAAAGTTATTAGAATAAATTATAAACTTACGTCTTATAAAGAATGATTGTTGAGTCATTTACGTTTTTTGATAGTATCAACAATAAAGAAACAATTACACGCCTACTCGTTCAGTCAAATTGAAAAATATTTAGATATCAAAAGATCATTTTTACATACACCTTATTTTGTCTTTAACTGTGCAAGACCTAACGCAATTCTTAGCGCGACAGAAATATCTCCTTAGATTTTAATGAGAGCAATGTTGTTGAGCTGAGGCACGTTTTGTGATATCAATACACACAGGATAATAATAGGACTTAGATACTGATTTACTATCCTTTATTAGGAAATTATCCTATCATTTGCTTCTGGTATCTGTGGTAACTTTTATTTTACATAGGAATAATATAAAGCTCAACCAAAATTTCAAAGCAAATGAGTAGCTATGGAGCATCGTGATCCAATCCATCCCTTACAACTTTAGATATCTTCTAGAAAACGAGGGACAAAAAACAAATCACCCAAGCATCGCATGACCCCGTGGGCAATCTGATCTCCCCAACAAAAGGTTACTAAACTAAGTATTATTCGCCACTGACCTGCACAAGGCAAAGTGGCGAAACCACACAATGGAAACAGTCCGAATCCCCCGATGACAATGGACGATTCGACATGCTTTTTTATTGTCAATTATAAAGGGTCGTATTATTTATGCAATAGAAGCTTTGAGACCCTGCAACAGTTTACACGGTCGAACAAACATTTAATTAGGAAAAAAAAATCTCATTATTGTATTCCAAATTTCTACAATTTAGCTATACAGGTATAAAGCTAAACAAATCCAAAAGGAATGTTATATATTTTTTATTTTAAGACAACTTAAAGTATTAATAAGTCATTAGTAAATAATTAATTACAACTTCAGGCAGTGACTTTTGGATTTTATCCGCACAAAATCAGTGGTAACCACAGTAATGATTGTACATACCTATTGAGTGAAAAATGTTTGAATTTCTAGAGATCAAAAGCAGAGGTACATTTACAGGAAGCCCCTTTTCTGCCTTTCTTTCTTCTAATTGGTTAGAAGAATGCAAAAGCCCAGTCATGTCTTTTTTGGAAAATCGTGCAATGGTTAGTGTTCTATACCAAACTTTGTTCATATGGGATCGGTGTCTATCGGAGTATTATTTGATCTGTGCTGTCAACCATTCATTATTAGGCTCCTACTTTATGGAACATCAAGAAATATTCTTTTACTTTTACAGTCATTATTTGCTGTAAGGAACTTCATTGTTTATTTGTGTCGTCTATTATTAATGGTTCTGATTATATAAATGTTTACTTTGTCTTGCTTATTATAAGGGTAAGTCCCATTGCTTCTTGGTACAAAACTTCTTTTATTTATGGTTTTAATTGGATCTTTTGCTTGTTTTATCACCGCATAAACTCCATTTTATAGTAAAAAGTCACACGCCCACATACAACGATTATAAATGGATTGCTTTCCAAAATTTCGTCACAACCTCATGTCAGAGCGGCTGTTCACAATTTGCTACGAATTAACGTATTACGTGAGCGGAATTCTCACACGTGACTTAAAAACCCACATTAATTAAAAACTCGTTAGTTAGTATATGGTATCTTCCTCTTTCCAGTTTTCCATCTCCTATCTACGCATTAGGCATGGTTAATTGCGGTTATATTGATTGCATACGAAATACACTTAAGAACATCACTAGGCTGGTGAGGAAGAGAAATTATTTTGTGCAGACGTTTATCAAATAGGAAAAATCTATAGAAAACGTCGATCAAGCAGAGCATTGTTGAGCTATAAATTTTGACAGCAGCACAGACTTCCATCGGATGATATAATGTAATGTTGACGGAGATTTAAAGTCTATAATATTTTACGTAGCTACACACAGAACAAAAATCAAATTCCTTGCATTATAAGGTCATAACATACTCACAATATGACAGCTAAAATTAACCCAAATGTACTGCACAACAAAAGTTCAAAAATGTTAATATCATCTTATTAAAGCCCACGAAGTATTATGCTGGCTCTGTTATCAATTTAATACGGTAATGGACGAGAAAGTTCCCCTGATAGTAGGTTTGAAGTCAATGGGCATAAGAATCTCAATAAAAAATGCCATATCTACTTATGAAGCTGGTAGATCTTTAGTGCCTTTTCTTGAGGCTTGCGGCAGCACATCCACACTGTTATTGTGCCTTGAACAATAGCGTAGCTTCCAATGACATAATAGCATTAGGAAAAGCAGAATGCGATATGATCCGGCTTATGATAAACTAGTTGTACTTGATGAAAGTTAATTCCTATAAACTAGAAAGTTACAGTAAGGTTCCCATGGTTTGTTTTGCGAAGAATGATATGAATTAAATTGAATCCTTCTGGATCCTTATATGTAAAATATTGTGACTGCTTCAGATATTTGATAATTTTTCACTAGACGTGTAATATGTGACAATTTGTATTAGTCGAAACTGGTGCGGTGTGGTGTTCTGAGGGGAAAAAAGTTTCAGAAAGTGAGATTTAAATCCGCAGTCCTCTAGTCGTACCGCGCAGCAAAGAAACCTGCGCCATAAATTTTGTTAATACGTTAATACTACTTATTGTCATTTATTTATTATGAAAATTTTCTGACAAATACAATTAAAAAGAAACTGTATTAATGTACGACGAAACTTAAGTCTGAATTTTTTGACTTGTTTTTTTTTTGGCGTATATCGTATGTTTAATAATAAAATATCTGTAATACATTATGATTCAAACATTGTTCAACTATATCAGCGCTTCCAAGTCGTAATTTTGCAGTTCAAAATTTAGTAATTCACTATTTTATTGAATGAACTGTTCCATTAAGTCAAGCTAGTTCTGTCGGCAAGCAACCCACACGATCACTCACACTTTCATTGAGGTATGCAAAACGAATCCAACAGCACGCAACATAACCGCACCGGCCACTACGTAAACCAAAAAACGGCCAAAACCATGTCAGGCCATGCTCAGTGTAGGGTTCCCTAGTTATTCAAAAACGGCTGGGCCGATTATGTTCAAAATAGTTTTGTTTTGAAGTATTCTATAAGCCCACTATTCATGATTATTTTTCATACTTTTTGGACCTACGGATCAAAAATTAGAGGGGGGGGGGGACAATAATATCCGAAAATATTGACTTTAGAAAAAACTCTCTTCTAAGACCCTTACTCCTTTTAAGAGACCTATCTATTCAATGATACCCCACATTACAGGATTACAGCAAATAAAAAAAAATCTACTTCACCAATTGGGGAGGGGGAGTATCCCGAAAAAAAATTTTTCTAGTTTTGTATTGTACCACTTTGTTGGCATGATTAATAAGTATACCTGTACCAAACTGCAGATTTCTAGTATTGACGGCCACTGAGCTATGCTGCGGACAGACGGACATGGCGAAACTGTTAGGGTTCCGTTTTTGCCATTTTGGCTACGAAACCCTAAAAAGCAGTCCTCAATTAAAAGCCAAATCCACCGTTCTTGACACAAATAATAACTATTCAATTTCACAACGTATTTTGATGCAGATAAATGTAACTATTGTCTTCAGTAAACGGAAGCAATGTTATGAAAACTGTGACATAACGCAATTTTGTCAGGACTCCAAACTCCGAGTGTCCAAGCGGTGGTGTCGCAAGCTAGCCCGATTCGTGACCAAACACGAATGCCCGGAAGCTAATGGCCTAGTTCCAACCCGCTTTTCGTGGCCACATTAATAATTTCTTTATAAACTTGTAAGCCGTTATTGTTTTCGGATATTAAATATATCATGACATTTTTATGTACTGGAACCTTTAAACTTATGGCGGTCGTGACTAGGGTCATAATTACATAACGTTGACCGTGAACGTTAATAATACGATACAATAATTTTTATTTTATAATTCGGTTCCTACTAATACGTATGTAAGTCTCATAATCTATATCAAGTTTAAAAGGTTAACAAGCCTATAACATTGTATAAAATGTATTTAAATATAGGCACGAAAGCTGATATTTTACGGTTACATTATAGGCTCTAGAGAATTTAAAATTAGCACGCTGTTAACTATATGGCTAAGTCACGATTCTCAGTAAGTTTAAAATGTCCTGTGACCTCTTTTTCTTGCTTAAATATCTAAACGTTTGTGTTCTTCGGAGTGCAGTTACCAGCTTATTCCTTTAGATAGGTACGCGTATCTCTGTCTGTTACGATTAGACGCTTTTCCATGGCGGAATGTACCTATGCTTGTTTACTACTGACGTAATTATGTAAAGATATTATATCTTTACATGACCCTTGTAAATGTGTAACTTTTTTCATTAATCCGAATCGACATTAAATAATCTATGAATAAGTATTTAATTCGTTAGTACCTAAGTATAAAATTTGAAACTCTACGTTATTCATTCACTGGAATTTTATAAAATTTATTTGGTTCACAACATTAAGTAAATAAAAAATATTTTTAAATCAGCGGATTTGTTAATACAACACAGTAGGGTAATTGATAAATAAATATAGCAAAACCATTTAATTTTACTGACAATTGTTGGGCATCACGTTTTTATAATCATTTGTTCGACCATGTTCAAATTAATAAATATGGTCCAATAAATTTGGCCAATTTAGACAGTTCTTGACATAATTACACGGTTTAGTTACAAATAATTTTATTGTTCCATCCACACAATGTAATTTCCTTGGCTTCACTTAACGAACGAAAAGACCTCGATTACCTATCAGTCTCGTGATAAAAGTACTAAAACCAGGACATACTCATCAGTCATACTCATATATCGGAGCGGCTAGTGGTCACAAACATTTTCTTAAGCCCCAATCCATTCATGATTTGATTTTAGCGATAGACAATTTGGTACCTATGTAAAATAAGAGTGATGAGATGTAGCTACATCAAGCATGTGGAATGTTACCGGATTTTTGGAAAAACCTCGAAATAGACCAATATTTTCAAATGTTTTATAGTCTTTATGTAGTACTCAGTATTTTATGTTTATGTTTAAACAACATCGTATTTTTAAATTACTCAATTAACAAAGAATTTATATACAGAAAAACGAAAAATAACAAAAAAAGAACCGTCCTTTTACATGGAGAAAATACGGGCATCCGATCCTCGCAAAGAAGCAAGAAGGCAGATATTTCAGATAGATGTTCAGATATTTTTTGTACTCTCGAAATCTCGACTGTACCACTAGTACCTGCCCGCGATATCATTCGCATAAAATTCGTTAATCATTTTGTCAGACATGTAATCCTTTTTACATCCTTCCGATAGTACATTACATGTTCCAATATGTTTTGATTTCAAAAACATAAAAATATGCAGTATCTGTAGCAGTTATTTCTTACTCTGCTTAGTTTGTGGAAACTGACTTCAATCAAAACGTTTTATCAATTATTATCAATCAACTTAGCAATAGTTCGATCCAGAAACCTTATTAGCAGGGTCAGTTTACTCACCGAAACAGTTGCTCTACACGAAACCATATACGGTCAGCAATACATTAGTTATCAAGTCTTTCTTAATATCTATTTCATAGATTACTCGCACTAAATGTACCTACTCATAACATTGCATCAAACAAAGTTAAATAGTATTCATTAAAATGGATGTAGTTTATTATGATGCGAAGGTGCTCTGATTTTATTGCGTAATAAAATTGACATGAAATTACGTGTACACAAATCAACGGCATTCTTGAGCTGTGCTGGAGCTGCCTGGGTCCCGTTTGATAAAGTTACATTTTTCAGTTTCGCTGTTTGCCTCTCTAACGCACGCACATATTGGCTAGAAAGAGCGGCAAACAGCAACATTGTAAATTGTAACTTTTTATAAAGCGACCCTGGCCGTCTAGCATGATTTCCAGCATGGCTCGCGACGGTCGCGACTTCATACCTATTTTTTTCCAAACACAATTGGACGTTATATTAAATTACCAGGCTGCGTAGCCAAGATACCAACCGCTTACGCTAAGTGACGAACAAAACGCAAATGTGTTTATCGCACCAATACATAGTGAAATCGAAATGGTAGTTCTCCGTGTAAGGGCATGTTTAGTATCGTGCTTCTATTATGAAAGGTGGAAGATTTTTTTTCTCCCGTAAATAAATGTTCAATTTATGTAGCGTCGGCTAGTTTGAAAAACCCTCCCCCCTACAAAAATAAAACACGCGTGAAAAATGTTTTTCTCTTTTAACTAATTGGACACCGATACGGAATAAGCCTTTAAACGGAGAACAACCAATACCTAAAATGTCAACTTGTGTATACGAGTAATAGAAAAAAATCACTATAAGTTCATTCATGAACCACCTTCCTGGTTGGGGTACTCGGTATTTTTTTTTGATGCATACATGACACATTATAATAATTTATAATTGACATACATATGTAGTAATGTTACTACTTAAAAATTCAAATCAAAGTACTTAATCAAATAATTATATCTATTCGTTCGACAAAAACGTATATAACAATATTTTCAGAATACTATACAATAAATACATACTTGTGCAAAGGACTGTGACCGATCAAAAGCATTTTGTTACTTCAATTACCAATAGCTATTGTCTAACATTTGTCAATTGTTAGGTACAGTCTAAAATCCAGGCCATAGATTGAAAGAAAAGATGTAATGCTGCACGCTCGAACAGTTTCACCAAAAGCATTGCTGTTTTTTTACCATCCAGTCTATCTACGTAAACGTCTCGTGTCGTCACTTTTCGTCTCTTTCGACTGTTTAGGGACCAGTTGGCCTACCGAGAACTCCGAAGTTCTTTTGGGTTTGGATTTGTCTCTGTCACACCAACAAAGACGTCATTAGTTAGAGTGACAGAGACAGATTTCCGAAATTTGCGAACAACGGAGTTCGCAGTAGGGCCGCAGAAGGTAGGCTTAGCACATGAGTGATGCGGTAGTAAGCAGCCATGAAATAGACTTCCCATATTTTACTAAGTATACCTGTTCATAAAAAAGTAAAGCATAGTCTAGGTATCTCGCAGTTATATACTGTCGTACCAATATCACGTGCTAAGCTTGCTGTTTTGTGATATAAAGTACCTACCTAGTATGTAAATTGAAGAATATTATAATTATACGTGTTTAAGTGAAGTAAATTAAACGTTTCGACTAAGCAATTTCAAGTAAGTCGTTGTTAGCCATTCAAACTTAATATTAGAGACGTATGCTCGCTTGAAAGCGTTTGGTAATAAAAAAAAAATACGGATTTGCTGCTTCTAGTCCATACAACAGTCTCATTTCAATTCTTTGTTTTTATCACAGAATCAGCGCCATTCATTTTGAAATTAATGTAAATTGGAATGCCTGCGGAACATTCGGATTGCAACTTAATACCCGTCGTAAACCTACGCGATTTTGTGTTAATACTTAGAATTAATTGGTTTACCAGTAGGTATATAGCGCAAATTGTTTTACGAAGGTACCTACTTAGTTAATTATGATTTTAATGTGTTAATATTTAACATATTGCGAAAACACAAATCAAATTATTTATTAACTAAATATTTTGATTTATACTTTTTAATTTTTCTCCAGTAGTCACACTACTTATTACTATGTAAATTATAAATATTAGATGTCATATACCAAAGAAAAACGACCAAGATCACCTATGTCCGAGGTGGGGATCGAACCCACGTACTTACTCAGCTTTCGCGGCTGATGCCTGTACCCCTCGGCCACTCGGCACCTCGGACATAGGTGATCTTGGTCGTTTTTCTTTGGTATATGACATCTATTATTATATTATTGTGAGCCTATAGTGTCCCACTGCTGGGCAAAGGCCTCCCCCCATTTTCTCCAATCTGATCTATGTCGACCTGCCTCCGGCCACTCTTTCAAAAAGGAGTCCAGCTCGTCCCGCCATCGCCGACGAGGTCTGCCGCGTCTCCGATTGGAGCTGTCGGGCTGCCACTCTGTGGCTATCTTGGCCCACAGCTCACTCGGCATCCGACAGACGTGACCAGCCCAGTCCCACTTCAGTTTAGCCTGCTTCCAAGTTACATCCACTATCTTAGTCTGGGAGCGCAGCGTAGTGTTCCGGATTCTGTCCTGTAGTTTCACACCTAATATGCTGCGCTCCATAGCTCGCTGGCAAACCCCGAGTTTGAACCTTTGAGATGATGTCAACGACCAAGTCTGAGCACCGTAGGTGAGGATTGGCAGTATGCATATGTCCATGAGCCTCCGCTTAAGTGAAAGTGGGAGTTCACCTTTCATCAAGTGCTTCATGGACCAATAGCTCCTCCAGGCGTTTTCAGTCCGTCTATCGACTTCCTTCTCTTGTCGCGCCTGAAAGGAAACTAGTTGGCCCAAGTATAGGTACTCGTCGACATATGCAATGTTGTTACCGTTTACCTCAATCCTACGTATGGTGCTGTTGGTCATGAGCTTTGTTTTGGACATGTTCATCTCTAACCCAACCTCGAGGCTTGCATTACTTAGATCTTCTAACATTAGTTGTAACTCGGAAGCTGCTGAGGAAAACAGAACGATGTCGTCGGCAAATCGAAGATTAGTTAATCTTCTCTCTCCGACGACTAAGCCCCTCTCTCCCCAACCTGGCATAAGCTTCCGGAAGACGTGTTCCAGTGTGCTGGTAAAAAGCTTCGGCGATAACGGATCTCCTTGCTTGACTCCTTTTTGAATATTGAACGACACACCAGATGATTGCAATTTTATGGCTGCGGTACTGCAACTGTAGATGTTAGCGATTAGTTGAATGTATCCCGGATCTATGTCTTGATTACGCAAAGCTGTAAAGATAGAATTGTGCGAAAGGCTGTCAAATGCTTTGGCATAATCGACAAATGCGAGGTAGACGGGTACATTATATTCTTGGCACTTTTCGATAACTTGATTAAGAGTATGCAGGTGGTCGGTGGTGGACAGCCCGGGTCGGAAACCTGCTTGTTCAGGTGGTTGGTGGCGATCGAGTGTTCCAGAAATACGGAGCTCTATAATTTTCAGGAACATTTTATAAATGTGGGAGACAAGACTAATAGGGCGGTAATTTCCTATATCAGACTTGTCACCTTTCTTATGTAGCAGAATTACGTTAGAGTGGCAAAAATTGTGTGGGAAAGTTTGGGTAGTAATTATGCTATTGAATAATTTGGTTATGTGTGGAATTAAAGTGGCTTCTCCTATCTTCAGCGCCTCTGTCGTAATGCCATCCTCGCCAGAGCTCTTACGGTACTTCATTTTGCGAAGTGCTAAGTGCACTTCATGCTCTGTTATTGGCGGAATGGCATTGGGTACCTCTTCTGTATCAGATGTTGAAGAAAGAGCTAGAGGGTCGGAGTAGAGGGTCTTAAAGTAATTTGTGGCTATGCTTAATATCTTGTTTCGATCGCCTTGTCGGGTGCCAGAGCTGTCTTTCAAGGAGGTGATCCAACTCTTGCCTCTTGAAGCCCCCTCTTTAGCAATCCTCAGGGATGTGTTTTTAGTCAAAGCCAACTCTACTAATTTGGTTCTGTAATTTCTTATATCAGTGCGTATGCTACGTTTTACTTCCTTGTCTTTTATTCTATATTCCATACTATTTTTCATGTTTTGTAGTGATTGTCTCTCGTTTACTAATTTTATAGTTTTTCCGGTTAGTTTTTTGTATTTGTTTTTAGTCTGCTTAATATGGCCGCTTGCTAGCTTAATACCTGCAATTATGTTAGTATATTGGGTCTCTACATTTTCATTGATGTTGCCTAAATTTTCAAAGTGGTTGCTTAATTGTAAGTTGAATTCTGGTTTGTGAGTCGTCAGTGTACCTATATCATGTTTTCGTATTAAAGTTTTCTTTATTAGTGCCTGGCGGTATAATTTACTGTTGAAAACTACTCTGGCGCGAAGAGGTCTGTGGTCGGAACTAAATTTAATGTTGTTGATGGTTTCTATGTTGTTTATTATCTGATGGCTGGATGACATGATAAAATCGATCTCGTTTCTAGTAAGGGAACCTGGAGACATCCATGTCCAACGACGGTGTGGATATGACATCTAATATTTATAATTTACGTAGTGTTAATATTTGTTAAAATAAATCATGTTCTCTACAATAAAACAGTTGGAGTATCGGATGGTGGTCATCAACGCAACTTCATAATTGATTATACTTTCAATGTTTCTTCTTCCTTTTGTAATGTCATTTAACAGTTGTGTCTACGTAGAGAAGTAGTAAGTTACAATGAAAAACAGTTTTCTATAATGTTATTTTCTTCCTCTGAAAGAAGCCGAATCCAGATAGTGTTATAATAATTTATTATCATAAAGTTTAGTCTTTCAAGCAAGACTTTTTTTTTCTACATAGGTACTAAGTTTAGGACTATCTCGCATTCGCATTTCATAATTGTATAATATGTTAGGTACATTACATATAGCCACTTGTGACTATATAACCATAATACCTTAATATTGCCTATAACCGCAAATTTCGGTAATCAACCGGAAAACGATTTTTAAAACTTCCGATCAAACCGGATGATTGGACAGAATTGAGCTCACAGATAAATTGAGCGGAACCATTTTAATTTTAATTGCTTTCAGGCGTATCATTTCATTAAATTTGTTACTTTAATTTCCCAATTGGGTCAGCCTGAGGTTAGACAGTTGATGTGGCTGTGTCTAATGTCGGTTGATGTTGAATTGTACCTCTACTATGAGTTATGAGTTGGTTGCGTGAGTACATTTTGAAGTTTGCAATTTACATAAATACCTGATTTACGAGTACTTTTTGTGCTTCCTGCTCGAATATAATGGACCTAGCGTGAGTAATAAACAACTACGTGGACCATTTCTTAAAAATAATCCTTTTTTCATAAATTTAGTTATATTGTAACACTCTATTCAGAATCGCGAGCTCTTTCAACCATTCAACACTAATGGATTGAATCAATGTATCTCTTCGATGATGGAATTATTTTCTGATATACCTATTTTACATGACAGTAGTTACCTAAAAAAAAGGAAAATTATGGGATACTTCAGTATGAAAAGTGCTTGTGGAGCATTCCATGGGCTGTCCCGTACCAACGCGTGTATATTTAGATAATTTAATGAGTCGCCAATATAATGAGTTTGTATTAAAACATAGGGAAATTGATATTTTCGACTCACGACTGGCAGTGTTCAGAAGGCAGGTAGCTAAACTTATCCTCCATCATACTCAGGCTTGAAAATAGATATTTTATTTAAAAGTGAAAAAAAAATGTTAGTTGTTAAGTTATTCTATCAGTATGTATGTATAATTTTAGTTTTAGGATAGTGTTTGCTCTTATTATTTGTCTTTGCTGTGCATGCCTGTTTTGGATGGCATTTTTATTTAAAACCAGTCCTCACTGTATATTTTTAATCATTGTACTGAATGTTGTCTGTTTGGTGTGCCTAATAAATAAAATAAAATAAAATAAAATTTGAGTTTTCTTCCGAGTTGTTAGTGATTAATTATATATTTTTGAGCAATTTTTGACTCCTTTAGTCACAAAAGAGAATCTCGATAAACCCTCAATTTTGAGACAAACCATGTTCGTACGGGACATCGGTGGACTATTTCGTGGAATGCACCTTGTGAGATTTTTTTAATGGCTAAAAATTTACATGAAAATTGGGATTTGTTCGCCCCCATCACTGAGTTGAGTGAAACTCTAACTGGCACAGCTAAAATGCGGAATGAACTGCCGCAAGTGGTATTTCTGAACCAATAATACCTTCGAATCTTCAAGAAAAGAGTGTACCAACTCCCATCTAAAAGGCCGAAAACGCTCTTGTGATCCAGCTTGTGTTGCAAATGTTCACAGGTGGCGGTAGTTGCGCGTCCCATCAGACAATCAGTCTGCTCGATTGTCTCGATTTCATAAAAAAAAATAAAAGCTTGCCCGCTTATTCATAAGAGTATCCCTCTAACACGATCTCGCAGAGAGACTCCCAGCATAGCCCTCTCCATTGCCCTTTAAGTGACTTTGAACCTTCTTATGAGGTCGATTGTCAGCGAACTTACTAACGTTGGCCCACGCGGTCACCTCATGGTAAGGACTGTTGATACAGGCAGGCCGGAAGCTCCTGACCGCAATCTGAATAATGTATGCAAGGTTTGCGAGATAGGTTTAATGACATTGATATAATGTGAGCACACATGAACAGTTATACTTAGTATTCAAACAAAACTAATCTGCGGTTTGCCACTGATGAACTGTCTTTTTTAGAATTATACATTTCAATCACATTTTTTGGGGTTAGGTACTTATACAGTATGTAACAAACATAGTAAATAGTGATCCACTTAAGGTACATTGAGTATTAGTTTAGGTAGTTAGTTTTGTATACTAACTAACTAATCTAACTGTTACTTCTGTGTACGTACCTAAAATCATGTAATTTTATTCAATAAAACACATCATGAAAAAAATACCATTATAAATATCATTAAATCTATATACCTATAACGAATATTATTTTGATTCTTTTCTGATAATAACCTATCTAAGTATCTACATTTAACCTCAAAAAATTTATTTTACAGGGTTATTTTTTCATTGGTACAATACATTTTACCATATCAATGGTATCACATTTATCAAAACTTAACACTTTTTTGTATTAATTTATCTTTCATGCAAATGTAACATAATGGGCGCACTAATGACAAGGCGTCAAAGGTGCGGTATGACGACGGCGATCACATTTAGTCAACAAATAGTTGACAGTTCGAGCGTTTTGCTAGTTATGCACGTCAATAGATGCGTAATATGTCCACATTTCTTGTTAGATTTGCGGATAAGTTCGAACATTAATATTTTAGTTTTTAGTTTCAAAAGGGTAGTAACAAAAAATGCTAGTATTTTGTATTTTGGACTACTATTACGTATGTTGATTTATTATACTGGTGAAAAAGTAATCCTGTATAAGCGCCTAGTTTTAATGTTTCCATCCAAAGATTATTAGTAGTAGTAGTAAGCACTTTATTGTACATAAGATAAAATTCGACACAATCGTAAAAAAAATGTATTACAAAGGCGAGCTTATCCCTATAAGGGATTATTAAACTGTATTCTGTATGTTATGTTTAATGAATGATTCAGCATACACTACCTATACATCATATTGTTAGTGTCCTCATTTCTAGCTCCCCCATATTTTCGTCTCATTCTTGGTCAAAACTGGATATAGAATACGTATTTAAACTTGCTCAAGTACCTATTTCCAACTATCAATGCAGCTCCAATTTTAGGCCATTAGTGTCTCCACAAACGGGTCCACAGATGTTATCACAATCGATTTGTGTTCTGACGTTCTATTGGTAATGGTATGTCGGAACGTGTTTTCTGCATCTGAAGGTCTACTGCGAACTACGAATCAGGTGTTGTCTCTCTTGCACTTGTAGATTCAAACGTAAGTGTGAAAGGGAGGCAACACGTCAGTCGTGGTTCGCGGTAGAGCCACCAAAGCCTCTGTAATTCTGTACTATAGATAATTGGCTATGTAAAGTCTTCTGAAGGTATGAATATTATATTATTCCCTGATATCTGTCGTCTTAAGGTTCAAGAAAATGCGGCTCTTTTATTTTTATTTGCTATAAATTGTTAATAATATTTTTTTAAGTGAGCGGGGTGACATTTGTTAAGATTTATGGATGAATAGAGCCTAATGCTTTCGTCCGCAATCAGTAAATGAAAAAGAAATAAAAACTGTCAACGTCAATGTCACTCGTGTCATTATTCATTTTTTTTCTATTTCATTTTATTTGTTGCGAACGAAAGCATTAGGCTCTGTTCAACCATAAAACTGCACAAATGTCATCGCATTAACTTAAAAAAATGTTGTTAACAAATTATACGAGTAGGATATAAAAATAAAAGAAACCGCATTTTCATGAACCAAAAGACGACAGACATTAGGGAAAAATATAATATTCATACCTTCAGAAAACTGTACATAGCCAATTACGTGCATACTTATGGTTGTTTTCCATGCGACGCTGGGTTAATTAATTATGGTCTAAACAATTTAGTTACAATTTATTACTGGTCATGTTTAAAAAAAAAAACAAAATATCAAAAACAAAAAAAAATGTCCCTAAATGACATAATAATATGTCATATAATATTTATTAATTCTTTTGACATCAAAAATGCATTGATAACGTTTTTCGGGTTACTCAATACTATACAGAGTGGCCATAAAATCTGGGAGGTTTTGGGAGAATTGGCCACTGACTAGGGGCTTTTTGGAAGTTTCTGAAGAGACAAGCATGGATACTGACATAAATTCGAAGCTATTGATAGTCGTAATATTCGTTAGGTTGATCGTAACAATAATTCGTACCGTGTATGGGCTTTATTAACCATAAAGTTCATGGCAACAACTACCCGCCTTTTTGTCAATATGTTCAAAGTGTTCAGTTAGTCGTTTTTGGTGCTAGTACTAGCTTGTTACATTGATTGTGATTGCGATATTTTGTGTTCTTTTGTGGCAAGTGTGGTGGGCTCTTGATATTTACAATGAACATTATTCCACCTGCTTTTATGGTTTTGCGAAGCAGAGCACGATTCGAAGGTGGATAGTTTGAGCCACGTCTTATACGACCTGGGTGCTTAGCCAAGTTGCCAATCGCTAACGCTTAATCGTCAATCGTAAACGAAAGGCAGCTAACTGTCTTTGTCGCACTAATATGAAAGAGTGACAGAGAGGGAAAACTACGATACGCTACTAAGCGCTAGCGATTGGCAACTTGACTAAGCATCCTTGTGGGTTACCATGACGTACTTGATTTAGTTTAGGTTCAGGGAAAGGGACAGAGATATACAACTCATATAGCTTTGTTCCCATATAGGCCGTGTGGTGACGGCAGTAAGAATGCCTACATTTGTCACCACCCCAACTCCTCCTGCGGGTGTCGTAAGAGTCGACTAAGGGATTGAAGTGTCACTGACCATTATTTGATGAAAGATTGATGATGGGCAGCAGCGTCATCATTGGATCGCCAATCCGCTTGCCCAGCGTGGCGTTTATGGGCAGTTACCTCCTAATGCGTCTATACGCATAATTAATAGGAGAGGAGTACTACGTCCAGCAGTGGACTATCCCAGGCTTATGATGAAATGATGATAGCTTTGTTCCTTTCACTCGACATAAACTGAATCGCATTACTAAGTCATGGTAACCCCCCTGAAAGACCTTAAGGTGAGTAGCCGTACCATGAGCTGCCGTGGCGTTATTGGCTTGCTCTCGCCAATATCTACGCAAGGGCGAGCGGGATGGATATATATATATTGGCCACAGCATCTATCGCAGATGATTGTTGCAGCGTCTAATGTTATCCTACGCCAACGCTTTCGATGGCTATATAGCCCTAATGCGGAGCGACATTTCCTGCCGCAACGTTCACAGACATGTTGAGAGTCCTGTGGAGGATGCATTGCCCTCCGGAGATTTTTCTGTCTGAGAGCCTCCAACCAGTCACCCTCGTGCTTCTCCATTCCCTTTCTGAGGTCACGCCGCCATTCCGGCCTCATTTCTGCTTGCCTCTCCCAGCTTTGGGGTTCTATGTTAAAACAGACCAGGTCCCTTTTGCAGCAGTCTTTAAATCTCAGGAGAGGACGACCAACAGGCCTCTTGGCATACGCAACCTGACTCAGCATGACCTGACGTGGCATTCTGATGGGGGCCATTCTGTGTACGTGACCAAGCCAAGCGAGCCTTCGTTGTTTCAAAATTGCTATAATGCTGGAGCAGCGTGTTTTAGAAAGTACCTCCTGGTTGCTCATATGGTCCCTCCATGATACCCCGAGAATGGACCGCAAGCAGCGCATGTGGAATGCATTTAGTTTCCGCTCTTGTTTGGCATATGTAGTTAGTGTCTCTGAAGCATACAATAAAACACTTAGGACGCAGGTCTGATAAACAAGAACTTTTGTGTTTATTGTTAACTTCCTATTCCTCCAGACACGCGAATAGAGTTTCCCGAATGATGTCGATGCTCTGCCAATCCGAGTATCCAGTTCTTTGTCGTTAGACAACGTAGATGTTGTGGTCGAGCCGAGGTAGCAAAAGTGATCTACAACTTCAAGGATGGAGCCATTAAGAAGTATGGTTGGAGGACGATCAACTCCCTGTACCATGACAACCGTTTTTTTCGTGTTCGCGCTCATCGAGAATAGATCACAAGCACGACTGAACCTCGTTACTAACTCCTGCAGGTCTTCTTCGGTGTTAGCGACAAGTGCAGCATCATCTGCATATAGAAGTTCGCGGGTAATAATTTCCAGGCGTTTATTTTTTGATTTCAGAAGATTAATATTAAACAGCCTCCCATCCTCCCTCGTATGCAGATGAACTCCGACATCGCAGTCTCCAAAGGCAGACATAAGCAGAGCCGAGAAAAATATGCCAAAAAGAGTAGGTGCCAGCACACAGCCTTGTCTAACTCCACGGTTAACGGGAAATGGAGACGAAGAATCACCATCGTAAACTACGGAACCGAGCATGTTCTCATGAAAGGCGCGAATTATGGATAAAAGTTTGGGTGGACATCCAATCCTGTTAAGCACCTCAAATAGACCTTCGCGACTTACAGTATCAAAGGCCTTATTAAGATCGACGAAGGCGATGTATAAAGGGACGCATTGCTCCCGACACTTTTCCTGAATTTGACGCAGAGTAAATATCATATCATTTGTCGAGCGACCTGCGCGAAATCCACATTGCGCCTCTGGGTAAATACGAGCTGCAAGTTTTTCCAGCCTTTTCAACACTACTTTTGCAAAGACTTTCCCAGCAATACTTAGTAGCGAAATTCCACGGTAGTTATTACAGTCACCTCTATCCCCCTTGCCCTTGTATAGAGTGACTATATTTGCATTTCTCATATCACGTGGAACTGTTGCCTCGTCCCAACAACGCAGTAACAGAGCGTACAGAGGAGATGCAACACACCCAAGTTTTAAGAGCTCTGCGGGTAAGTTGTCACTGCCAGTGCTTTTTCGTAACTTCAGGCTAACAATTGCAGAATGGAACTCATCACCCGATGGAGGGTCATCAAGAGCAGTCATGGCGTCAAAAGGAGGTAGGTCTTGGAGAGCATCGGGCGAGATGTTCACAGGTTCGGAATACAACCCAGCGTAGTGCTGCTCCCATCTTTCCAGCTGTTCTGCTTTGTTAGTGATCGGGCGGCCTTCGCTATCTTTAATGGCGGCACGCTTTCGGCTCGTCGGTCCTATGGCGCACTTTATACCTTCATACATCCCTCTGAAATTACCAGTATCACGGCAGTGCTGAATTTTTTGGCACAGATTGATCCAGAACTTGTTTGCGCAATGACGACTGATGCGTTGAAATTCAGATTTTGCAGACTTATAAGCCGCCTGCTTCGCGCTGCTTCCGGGATCACTTAGCAGACATAAGTGAGATGCTCTCTTCTTCTCTATGAATGGCAACAGGATGGCTTCACTTTCTGAGAACCAGTCTACGACATCCTTATCTTTTATGCCAAACACACTTAAGGCCGTTTCGGTTATCACATTCTTTAGTAGCTGCCATGCTTCTTCGATAGTATCCATGTTATTGATGACATTTCCAGTTAGTTTCTCTTGGATTTCTGCAGAAAACTGAGCATACAGGTCCCTGTCCAACATGGCCCTGGTGTTAAAATGAATCTTACGGCAGTCCTTTCTGCTCGAATGGATCTTTTTTGGCAAAAGGCGAGTCTTAGCCATAATTAAGGAGTGGTCAGTGTCGCAAATCGCACTGTGGTATGTACGGGAGTTTAGGACATCACGCAAGTCCCTCTTTCGTGTAATTATGTGGTCAAGTTGGTGCCAATGTCCCGAACGTGGATGTTTCCATGACACTTTGTGGGCGAGCTTGTTTTTAAAATACGTGCCTGTGATACAAAGGGAATAAGTCGCACATAGCTCTAATAGTCGCTGACCATTGTCATTTAAATTCCCAACTCCATGCCGACCCATGACCTCTGGCCAATCATGGGCATTACTCCCGATCCGGGCATTAAAGTCACCTAATATTAGGACCTTATCAGACACGCGAACACTATCAAGAGAGGAGCGCAAATCATCGTAAAATTTATCTTTGACCTCAGCCTCAGCTTTCAAGGTTGGAGCATATGCGGAGATGATTGTAGTAAAGCCAGAAGCAGTCTGTAGTTTCAATACCATTATACGTTCCGATATTCCTGTAGGAGGCTCTATGCAACCAAGAAGAGAATTCCGAACCGCAAAAGCAACACCATGCTCGCGCCTCTCATCGGGACTCTTCCCTTTCCAGAAAAAGGTATAGTTATCTTCGCGCAAACTGCCTTCATCTGCCAGACGGGTTTCTTGTAACGCGGCTACATCAACCCGAAGCCGCAACAACTCCCTGTCTATAATAGCAGTTTTCCTCAGCGTCGGACTATCGACTTCATCTTGTTGCGAGGATTCAATACGTGGCAACATAGTCCTAACATTCCAGGTTGCGAATCTCGTTAAAGCCAGGGTCCTAAATCTAGTCTGGTTAATATTATTTATATTTGTATTGACAGGTGTTGTGGTAACCCGATTTTTTTTTTTTACAGAAGTTGTGACACACCTGCCGCTCCACACACCTATAGAAGCTTAAATCGGGGGACGGACCAGTACCTTATTGGCCGGGGGCTGCCCAGCTTCGGCAGGCGGTAACTGATCAGTTAGCCGCGATGGGCTATCCTACCGTCAAGAGTCACCCCTGGCGCCTGCACATGACGCCCATTAGCGCAAGCTTATCACCGGTGACTGTGACTCCCCGTGTTGATTTCCACGCTTTGTTAAGGCGTGGGTGAAGTGTCCTCTTCACGGACGCTGCATCGCCTGGGACGCAATTTGAAGACACGAACTTGCCCAACATTCATGACTTCCTCTCGGCCTAGTCAGCTTGACCCACAGGAACGAACAAGTCATTACGTGTGGAACTGATTCAGCTGCAGGAGTTGCCGACTTGTTCGGGTTGGACCCTACTGTCGCCTACGGTACTCCAGATCCGTTGCCCCGTCCGCCAATGCACACCGTACCGAAGCCTGTCCTCTCCGATGACATTGCCGTTGAGGTCTTCACCCGTAACCCTGGGCAGGGGACCGCGTTATACCCCGCAGCACTGGGTCCCCGACCGAACTTCGCCACCCTAACACCTTGGCCTACTAGGGTGAGGGGTGCCCACCCCCGCGACAAGGACGCGTCGGCCGAGAATTGCCTAAGTGAGGAATAGAAAAGGTGACTCTATTCCCCCAGAGGCCGGGTTAATGGTCAAGTTTTATGCCATGACCAAAGGCAGGGGATTGTATTTCACTCGGGTTACTTACGTTTTTAAGTCAAAAAATGCTCGACATGTCGAGATAATCGGGATTGTGGTTGGTGTGTGCCTCCGAGCTGGAAAACTGTCTTGGATGACACCTCATCGGATGATGTACCTAGTGAGAGTAGTGAGCAACCTCTCTTTCTTTGACATTGGTGATAGAGACGCAAATGAGGGTAGTTCCTCACCCCGCCGAGTTCTCGATCGACCTGGGTCGCGGCCCGCAGTCTTCGTCACGCAGCCATGGCGATTGGCTCTTGAAAAAGCTCCTCATACACGGAGCGAAACATGTCGAGCATTATTTGACTTAAAAACGTAAGTAACCCGCGTGAAATACAGTTTTAGAATCAATGAGTCTCACAAGGGTTTTGTGTTTGAAATTATGGAAATTGTTTTCCTACGAGATGAAAGTAATGAACACTCGTTTGTGATTTCGTTTCTTCTTGATTATGACAATTCATTCGGCCATATACACCGTTGGCGTTACCAATAATCAAATGAATGTATCGAAATAAAGCTATTAAGTATAGCAATAATGTTGTAGATAGGAAATGTACATTAATTGATGTTTTGCTTCATTTACTCGGAGGTGCGTGTTGCCGTTTTTTTTATAAAAACCAGCTAAGAGCTTGTTGGATCATGCTCAGAGTAGGATTCCGCAGTTATACAAAAACGACCGCGCCAATTATGTTTGAAATAACTTTATTTTAAAGTACTTATTCTAGAAGCCTAATATGTTATCATTCACGAACTGTCACCCTCGGTTTTTTTTTCCTTTTGGGAGCCCTGTTTTTTTAAAGACCTATTCTGCGATACCCTATAAGACAGATATCATTGAAATAAATTAAAAAATCCCACTTCACGTGTATTGGTGCGAACGAGCCGGACAGAAAGTAAGTTCGCGTTGATAAAGGTGCGTGCAGACCGAAAGAGCATTCGCTGTTCTAGCGCCCGTTCTAAGAAACCGATCCGTGTACCGATCGAATTTCGTAGAGTGGGAGGTTAGAACACTTAGAACAGCGAATGCTCTTTTAGTTTAACCGCACTTTCACACACAGCTCATCGTACGTCTAAGTTATTTAGTGACATTTGCTCGAACTCTACAACTACTTATGTTGTTTGGAAATAAGATCTTCAATTTTCGATTTTGCTATTCTAAATAGGCAGTTAGTATATGTAACCTAACCTAGACTAACCGTGATAATTACATGCCTATAACGGGCACTTTTCGACGCCATCGGTCATCTGGTCTGTGTGTAATGTGGCCTGCCCAATGTCCATTGCCAATTCAGCTTGCTAATCCGGATAATTTAGATAATTGGACAGAGAACCTTATGAAAATAAAAGTCGCTTCGAACCGGTGTTTGTGGATTGTGGAGGTCCAAAGGGGAGGCCTATGTTCAGCAGTGGACGTCTTATGGCTGGACTGATAAAATATACGAGCTGCCAAGTCTTAGCACATTACAGGTAGGCCCTAGGCAGCACCTACTGAACTAAAATATAAAATGAAGTTTATAAATAATTGTAACAACTTTCATGCTCTGCGACAACTTTCAAGTTTTACGAAACTCGTGGCCCTTTTAAAACCTAGATAGCATTATAAGTGATCATGTTGTGTTACTCAATACCAGCCAGTATTAAAATTTTAATTACGAGGTGATCTGTATTTCGACGTCTCGAGTCTATTTTCAGAGACTTTTACTCATTCACATCTTTTTATGTATTCTTCGCTCAGTCTTTACGATTATTTAGCTGTACTGTTTTAAGTAATTGTTTTTATAAGGCAGCATGAACCGAATTGTAGTTAGGCCACATAATAAATATTAACAAGATTGTAGTTTACTATTCACATAATTATTTACATTTTGGCTATTCGAGTGACTTCACAATCTTACCTGGTTTAATAAATTGAATGGGATCTTTCCTAAGTATATCAATGTTACGATATCTGTAAGGAAGAGGAATACCCATTTATGATCATAATATGGTTATACCTTTGTTAATAATATGAAGTTACATGATTATTATAAGTTATTTAAAGTATGCAAAATTCTACCGGCAACACTGAAACACAAATATTTATTACTAACTAGTCATAGCAATCAAGACAGTAACAATAGTAACATACTATCACAATCTAGCCATAACCATGGCACCCGATCTGTAGCAGCAGGTAAGTATGCTGTTCCCAGAGTATGCAATTACTATGGGGATAGGCTCATCGAAAAGCGCTTGCCATACTTATTTAACACCTTACCTGCGGCTATCAGAGCGGAGAAAAACAAAACTAGATTTAAGAAAGCCCTACTACAACACTATCTCGACAGTATTTAAAAACCATCTTGTATTCTTACACTTTGCCTAAATTTCTATGTACCTAAATTCGACACTTCTACTTCTTTACTTCACTGTTATTTTTTTCTTTTTTATGTATTTTAGAGACTCACGGATCCCACAGTCAAACTGTTCAAACCGTTTTGTGGGACAATGTAATTAGATTTAAGATGTAATCCTGTATCTTACAGAACAAATAAATAAAAAATAATAAAAATACATTACTAGCAAAAACAAATATAATATTTCCGTTATAACAAAAAATATACGAGTATTCGTAATAGATAGCATCTATATATTCATCAGTCAGTATAGTCATCAGTAATCCCTAATTTATTATAGCAAGCGCAGCACGGTCACCTACCTAGATGATAAGAACCTACTTAGGTATCTAGAAATTTAAATTACATCTCTTATAATGTATTCGGCATACTATATAACTTGGTGATTAGTGCTTACTGCTTAGTTGCTTACATCACATTTAATGTTCAAAGCTCAATCATCAGATAACCCAAATGATTGATTTAAATGTTCGCTCCCATTTAAATTAGTGTTGAATTATCGATGGAATTTGTATTGCTGAATGATATATGGTTGGCCGTTGTGAACGGGTCAGTGACATTGACACTGTTCGCGCGACCTAACCCGCTGGACTGGACTACTTGGTGGAACCATTGGAGGTCACACATGAACTCTGTCATGCCAGAGGCGGTGGCTTTAAAGTGACAATGGTGACTACCATGAAGAACTATTCGAGGTGATATATGTTAGGCAACAACGTTATAAGTACAGATGGTTTTACTCACGATGATGCACAGATTTGTCATAGTTAACCTCTTATGACCTGGAAATACGAATCAATGCTCGTGAATGAAACGATAGCCATTAGCATATGCTGTATAAATGTCGATAAATGGCGGTCCGCTGCGGAACAGAGTTTGGAAGTTGGGTCTTGCTTCAAGAATTATACAGGCTTTTGAATAGCACGATAATATAATAAATAAAATAAATAAATATCTTGGGACATCTTATTACACAAATCGACTTAGTCCCACGGTAAGCTCAATTACGTAAGGCTTGTGATGTTGGTACCAAGCGACGATATATATAATACATAGATACATATAGGTACTTAAATACATAGACAGCCACGACCAAGGAACAAATATTTGTGATAAATAAATACACAAATAATGCCCTCGCCGGGATTCGAACCCGGAACTTCCAGCTTCAGTTACTACCAAACACCGGTTTCTCGGGGGCAAATCTGTACTGACGTTTAATAGTGCGAGGACACATTAAACTAATTTTATCATTTGATATCGATAAAAATGTCGTACAACAGTTGTGTAATTTCAAGAATTTGAATGAAGAAGGAAACTACATACACAAAAATAAACTTTTGGAGGAATTAACTATCTTTAATATTTTATATAATTTTCATAATATACAATCAACATTTTTTTACATTTTCAGACTTTAATCTTCGTCGCCTGTGTGACAATATCCCTTTTAGCCAACTAAACGACTTTTCTAGGTCAACTGTAGTAATTGGAGCAAATCTAACAATTTAGTTTTGATGAATTTCTGTTTTATGACTCAGTTCTATTTCTTTTCCGGATACTTTTTTCTTGCGTGGCATTTTTACCACAATGTCGTAACAGATGTGCTTACCATAGAAAAAATCAACTACGAAAGACTCTGGTTGTCACGGGATTCGAACCCGCTGCCTCTGGATTGTAAAAAAGTAACTTCAATATCAATTTGTTTAATTATAAAAAATAAATTGATGTTTTCTAATCTTGTGGCATTTTTAGCCGCCTTAAGAAACAAAAAGGTAGATTTAATTGATAGGAATGCAAAATAATATTTTTGTAGGTACTAGATGAATTATGCAATGATTGTCAAAAGTGACTCGACACAGTCAATGTCAGATATCGGTTGCTTATAGTTGCGATAGGTAATAAATGAAAGAGGTTTGCACATAGTTAAACGTATTCCAACTTAGCCATTAGTTTAGTTATGATAATGATGGTTAAATAAATATTTTTATGGATGTCGATAAACTAAGTCGATATTTAATGAATCACTAGCACTGGTACATTTTTGCCCCCGCGAAACCGGTGTTTGGTTACTACCAACTAGGGTACGGAGGCTGATATAGTTATTTATTATACAAGGGGGCAAAGTTGTTGTTTAACTGTCGTGCCAATATTGAGACCTGAGCTAGCGAAAGATTCCAAAATTGAGCCACGAGCGTAGCGAGTGGTTCAAAAACTGGAATCTTGAGCATTGCGAAGGTCTCAAGGCACGAGAGTTGAACAAACTTTGCCGCCAAGTGTAATACAACTTTTTTCCCCTCACTATCGCGAGGAAATATGATTACAAATCTCATCCAAATGTAAATTAACTTAAAGAAACCATTTAAAACTCAATGTCGAAACGTATCGTAGAATAGAGTTACTTATGGAATTTAAATATTGCCAATGGCTTACAAAGTCACATGATAAACGACCATTTTAACATGTGAGCTCCGATTGCGCATGTTTACTACGGTCATACAGATCCACTTATACTAGGCAGTAGGGGGCTATAGGAATTAGATAAATGTCAAATTACTTTATTCACAAGTGTGTAAAAAGCGTTTTTACCCGCTCGTATTAAAGGATAAACGAGCGCTTTACGAGCTAGTGAGGGGAAAATTAATAAACTTTTTTTATTCGCCTTTTTTACGTTGTCTTAACTGTATCGAATTCAAATACCTATCACAAAATAGTATCTTAATAGTATTATTAGCCCATTTTGAAGGGTCCACGGTTTTATCCAGTGCTTAAAAAAATCACGACAAATTCACACCTTATTCGTTAAAAAGTAAGAAGGTTTGTCCTCCTGTAATTTGAACTGACTAGACATGTTTATTCCGTGGACCCTTCATTTTATTCATTTAAAAAAGCTCTAACAGAAAAAAAACAGAGTTCAGCGTATGTCTCGCTTAATTCGTTGTTATATTTTTGCACAACAGTAATTATGTCGAAATGTTTTTTTTTTTTTTTTTTTTTTTTTTTTAATTTATTTACGATAGAAAATACAAAATACCTATAAATAAAGTGTTCGCCAAACTGTATACAGTTTGTTGGCGCTGCGCTCCAGACTAAAGTACATTAACAATAGTACTCAGGTATCATAGTATACCTACCGACAACACCTGCTGCGTCCGATAATAAGCCCCATTACGTCACAGTGAGTCGATGCCTATTCTCGCACGGCAACAGAACGGTAAAAAATTGCATATTTAGTTCAAACTGTTGGTATCTGTACGTACGCTCAATCTCGAAAGAATCGATGAATGTTCAAACTCTTAAAGAGCCGTAGGCGTGCGCGGGCGACCGCCCTTACAATTATCGATTTGGTAACAAGTTAATGTTATTTTCGGTAATTGCCACGTACTTTATTTAGATTTATCGGTTAATTTAGTTTCAATTACAAATTCGTTCTGTCGTTTTTTAATGAAGAATTATCGCTTAGAATCAGGTGCATTTTAATTTTACTGTTTGAATATGCAAATTGGTAAGCGGCCTAATTAATTCAGTAAGCTTATATTTCATTTGAAATAAAATGAATTAAATTGGACGAAGAAACATGACTGTGCAGTTTCAGAAAACGGAAAAAACCGAATAATCTGTACACTTGGATTGGTTTTTAGCCAACATTGGTCACACACATAGAATTGTAACCATCCGAAACAATGATCAAAGTGGCCTCAAACATGTAAATCGCTAATCGGAGGTACTTTGTTTTATTTACCAGAAGCTACACTCTCTGTCATTCTAATCGTATTGTCCACATACCGACACAGGTACATATGTACTGTACTTACGTATACTGTACTATGTATAACTTTGGCGTCATGAGTAGGCTGCCCCGGAAATGTAGTACTACAACATAAATCCGTATAAGTAAGCCAGAAATCCGCATGATATCTAAACGTCCAGCCTCTCAGATTTCTTATGTCAATCATTCCATTATTATTGATAAATAACTACTTGTTACACTGGTCTCGACTTAAGCCTTGTCAAGATATTTTTTTGTAAACTAACATTCTGAGTAATGAATGAGCTATTTTCAACCTGGCGAAACAATACTTACGTTACGAGTACCTAAGTAAAAATTATTTCGCCATATTTAATACGATATTATTGACAAAAAATATAACGGTTTTATTAACCCTTTGTAAGCCAATAACGAACCAAACTAGTTATTTTCCAGTTATTTTCGCATTTTGATATGATATTGATATTGATAACTTACGATATTTTTTGCCAGCTGTGAGAAGGTTCAACCCATTCTGCTAATGTAATGTATAATGTACTTTTTTGTTTATGCTTCATCAGAAAATAAAATTAATTAGTTGAATTAATTAGATTTACAATTCATTAGAGAACTTCACATGAATCCCAAGCGTGAGAAGAAAATGAGAAGAGTTGCATAGACTACAGTAACTGCTTACCATCAGGCGAGTCGTATACTTGTTTTCCACTGTCGTGGTATTAAAAACGTAGCCCATAATACAGGGTCTTTGGGATAATGATGTAGGAATTTCTGGAGGTGGTAAAGGAGACTAATTGGAAGAGTTTCAACCCTATTTACCTTAGTCCAATATGTGAAAGTTTTTTTTTAAATCACGTTTTTCAAAATGTTTAGTTTTATACCAAAAATTTGTTTAAAAAGTTTAATTTAAAACAAAATATGCAATAAACAGCATTGATTTTTTTATAATTAACATAAAAAATAGTTGAGTAATAAAAAAAAATTGAACTCCCACTTGCCACACACAACATTTTTTTAAATAATTTTTCTAGTTCATTATTACTGATTTCTAACAGTAAATTAAACTTTATAGGCCTGTGAAAAAAAAGTATCGGGATATGAGTTTTCCTATTCGTGTAAAAACATGCTTGATTTTCTAGGTTTTGATTACAAAAAAAAGTACAACAAAATAGCAATTAGTTTAAAAGTTATCGTCGATCAATTGTTGAACGCCGTCACCAAACAATAGTTAGTAGGCAGGTGTGAGTTCAATTTTTTTTTTATTAAAAAAAAAACTGTCACATATTAGACTAAGGTAAATAGGGTTCAAACTCTTCTAATTAGTCTCCTTTACCACCTCCAGGAATTCCTACATATTTATCCCAAACACCCTGTATATAATAATAACAAGCCTATTTTGCCAAAGTATAACACCGTGATCGAAGGCTTTGCTATGTGGCTTACTTCCTTCCTCATCAGACAAAATAACCGGACGCAGTAGTTTCAAAACCATGAGGTCGTTCTTAATTAACCGCAAGGACAATTGAATAATTTTACACGAAAGAGAAATGTTGCATAGACTATACCTAATTCTTAAATTATGATTGGTGCGGTATTAATTATTCGCGTTTTTATACTTTAAAAAATCCAATTTTCTGAATTCCATTTAATTTGTGATTTATACCTATCAGTACGTAAAACTATCAGTTTTATGTACCTTAGGCTCTGCCTTTGACTGTACATCGAAATATATACAGGATGTTTTCTGAGTCACTAATTACCTGTATACAGACTGAATAGGTGATATACCTATTCATAGGATATATCATAAATCATAAGTCATACTGAACAACTTTTAGTACGGGACTAACACCGAAATCGCGAAAAAAAAAACACTTTGGCCATTTCGGAGTTGGTGTCGTCGTACAAAAAGTTGTTCAGTATAACTTATAATATGCGGTGTCTGCGAGGTTATTAGTGACTCAGGAATCATTAGTAGAGGTCCAAATGGAAAAAATTGTGCGCTATGAGTTACAGTTTTGTAATTTTTACCCGAGCTAGAGGGTGTAAAAATAAAAAAATTTAGATGTGGAGGGAAAACCAATTCCCCCCCTGAACGAGGGGGGAGGGGGGTGAATGTGCAAACGGAAGGGTTATGTTTAAAAAAATTTCGTCTAATATTTAGGCCTACTATTCATTGTTTGGTATCATTTTCATATAAAACAGACACGGGGAATTCATTTTTGACAATAAACATGAGGATTTTCATATATAAAAAAATAATTATTGGTATAAAGGTAAAATAATCACCGTTTTTATTTTGATTGTTGCGTTATATAAGTATTACCAAATAAATATATGAAAATAAAAAAAATACTACAAGATAGCATATTTATTGTAGTTTTTAAAAATATATACTTTTTGGAACTTTCCATGCAAAAATAAGTTGTAAAAAAATTGCACCTGTCGCGTACCTCGAATAAAAAAGGGACGTTGCTTAGACTTATTGTTGACAGTACGTTTCTACTGCGAGAATTTAGCGATTTTGCGTAAACAAAACACTCCATAATGTAAAGCAACCCGGGTTAAACGTTTATTTCACACGAAATTTGATAATTGATAAATTTCTTATGAAGTAAGTGACTGACCCGGCACTATACAGAGGATATCCGAGACATCAGCCTATGTGATATTAGAATGGCTCTTGAACAGCTCAAAAATTACAGGGCGTCTGGGGAAGACGGAATTATAGCTGAGCATCTGAAGCCAGGTGGTAAACCAATTCTTATGGCCCTTCAGAAGTTGTTCAACTCCGGAAGGGAGAACGCATGGAACAGAAGAGTGGTGGTACTGTTCTTGAAAAAAGGTGACAACGCCTTATTGAAGAACTACCGATCCACTTCCGAGCCATATTTATAAGATGTTTTCAAGACTTATTACGAATCGTCTTGCACGCAGGCTTGATGACTTCCAGCCTCCCGAACAAGCCGGTTTCCGAATTGGCGTTTCGTAAATGTTATACAGAAGACCGAGGAATAGGTATAACCTGACCCTCTTTTTAGCGTTTAGCGTTTGTGGACTACGATAAAGGGTGTTTCCATGACGTACTAATGCGGTTTAATTTATTTTAGAGAGAAAGGGACAAGGCTATACGAGTCATGTATCACTGCCCCTTTCCCAGAACCTAAACTGAATCGCATTAGTACGTCATGGTAACCCCCAAGGCCTTCGATTTGGTCGAACCTCGGGGCAGTACTACAGTCTCTTTAACGGTACCAAGTAGACTACCGCTATGTCGAAATGTTGAGGTGCTTGTACGAAAGCGCCACTATGTCAATCCGACTCCAAGACCAGAGCTTGAAGCATAATATACTGCAGCGGGGAATCAGGCAAAGAAGTGTTATCTCCCCTAATCTGTTTACCGCTGCACTGGAAGATGTCTTTAAGACTGGACTGGAAAAGGTGAGTATCAACATAAACAGCGAGTACCTCACTCACCTTCGATTCGCTGATGATACAGTGGTCTTGGCTGAGACCTTGGAAGATTTCAGTACGATGCTCGTTGACCTCAGTAGCGCCTTCGAGCGAGTTCGTCTTAGGATGAACATGGATAAGACGAAAACTCCCGTTACAATCGGAGACTAAACTCGAAGGTGTAGACGACTATAATATACTTAGGACAAGCTACCCAGTTAGGTAGGTCCAACTTTGAGTAAAAGGTCAATCATCGAATCCGACTAGGTTGGGCAGCGTTTGGGAAGCTACGACACATCTTTTCGTCCAATATTCCGCAGTTCTTGAAGACAAAAGTATTTGATCAGTGTGGCAACACACACTGATCCAAGATTTAAAAGAGTGATGACATAAAGTACTGAACCGTTGTCGCTTAGAATGGGCCTCATAAGAAAGCTTAAAGTCACCCACAGGGCAATGGAGAGGGCTATGGTGGGGGTCTCTCTGCGAGGTCGTATTAGAAATGAGACGATCCGCAGCAGAACCAAAGTACAGCTGCATAGCTCTCCAATCACTAAACTAAAGTGGCAGTGGGCGGGGCATATTGCACGTAGAACCGATGGCCAATGCGGCGGCCTCGCATGTGTAAGGCACAGCGTGGGCAGGCCCCCCACAAGGTGGACAGTGAAGGTCTCAGGAGTCCGCTGGATGCGAGTGGCGCAGGACCGGTCATTGTGGCAACCTTTGGGGGAGGCCTATGTTCAGCAGTGGACGTCTTTTGGCTGATATGGTAATAATGATGATTTATGAAGTAAACTTTTAACAATTGATTGTCAAATTCCATATGATATAAAATTTTAACGTGGGTGAACTGGGTTAGTTGTTTAGTCCCGGTTAGTGAAAATTACCTTTATCGTCTTTGGTAATGAGATCATTACCTAATGACACTTGTAAAAATGATTACCCATTCCGATTCATATGATCAGATACTATATATCATACATGTGATCAGATAGACCAGATATAATATAATATACACGCGGTATACAATAATCATAAAATCTAAAAATAGAATCTGAACAAATAAAATTCTTAATAATCTTAGGTTATTTAAAAAAAGAAGATCAGAAAATATTCAATTTACTTTCATATAAATAAATATTTACAATTGTAATATGAACAATAATATGTAAGTACAAAAATATGTATAATCTATGAGCAGTTGCCGGCACAAAAGACTCTTTTTTGAGGTTACGCGGAGGTTTTTGTTAGAGGTACGCGTCAGGAAAATTTTTTTTTCAGTGATTTTTTGTATGAAATACTACAAAATGTGTATATTTTTAAAAACTGCAATAAATATGTGATCTCACACAATTTTTTTAAATTGGATTAGTTTGTTTTTTAATACTCATGTGACGCTTAAATAAAAATAAAATTGGTAACTTTTTTACTTTTACTCCAAAAAATCTACATTTTTATATGAAATTGCTAATGTTTATGATAAAAAATGGATTTTCCATGTCCGTTTTACACGAAAATGATACCAAACAATGCATAGTAGGCCTTCTTAATTAGTAAAAAAATATTGAACGCAACCCTTCCGCAAGCACATTCACCCCCCTCCCCCCGCGCTCAGGGGGGGAATTGGTTTTCCCTCCACATCTAAAAACAACTATTTTGAGACCCTCTAGCTCTGGTTAAAATTACAAAACTGTAACTCGCAGCGCACAATTTTTCTCAACTTTGTATGGACCGTGACCCTTACTACATCGTCTATTCGCTAACTTTAAAACAAGCATTCGTGATCATCGTATAATTATTATACTCTTACTAGGATTTTAAGGCTGTTTCCACCAGAGATGTGCGAGGATGTGTTTCCATACAAATGCCACCTATTAATGA